>JAJGOT010000989.1:55000-116384 GCA_022457155.1 Cladopsammia gracilis
AACAAACTGCGCCCACAAAAGTTATCCCGTCATTTCTCCGTCAATTTTCACTATTTGTCGATATTTTTTTTTTTTGGATGAAAGTTCATTCTGTAAACTTTATATTGACGCCAAAAAAAAAATTTCGATAAATTTTCGATCTGAAGGTACACTGTAACCTTAAGAACAACAGGCTTGTTGTATCTTAATTTTGATCTGAAAGGAAAAATCTCTCAGGCACGTACTTGGGCTATTTCAAAGCTGGGATAAAATGCTTTTAGCGACGAGCAGTATTTGTTAGGCCTGTCACCTTGTAAAGAATGCCGACTTATCCACGCGGTCATTTATAGACCCCATTGTGTTTAATAACCCACAAGTCCGAGTTGTTATTTCAATTTGCCCCGCCCCCAACCCGGAGACAAGAGCACTTGAAAAAATTCCCCACCTCCGCGGCCCAGAAGAACCGGATTTGTCCCTGAGGTTGCCCGGGGCGCAGGAGGATGGTATCAGCTAGTATCGAACCATACATAAGTCGGGTGGGGGAGGGGTGGTGGAGTGAAACACGAAAATTGAGTTTAAACCGCAACTGAGTTTTTAAGGGTATATACCTTTATAAGGAACAAAAGTTGGCCGCTGTGAAGGGATTAAAAAGCTTACGTTTCGAGTTCTAGCCTTCGTCTGAGCATTCGGTCACTTTTAATTTCTGTTATTCTAATAGCTTCTACACCTAACTGTAATCTTTCGTCATTTCTAGGTTTAAAGCTTTTAATAATTAACTGTTGTATAGATTATTAAGGTTGTTGTTTCATACTTTTGAATAATATTTTAGTCGCAAATGTCTATAATGTAATGTTTTGTCGGCTTTTTGTCGGCTTTAGTTCATACAATATTGTAATTAATTTTCTTAGATGTTCTGATCAATAAATATTTCAATATCAATAATCAATAATATTTCACATTCTCCTGTTACCAGCGTCTATCGTAAGAAGACCTTTACTGGTCTACTGAACTAATTATTTTTCTTTTTAGTCGTTTTCCTACAAATTGGGTATCATTAGGAGTCTTAGGACTCTTGTGGACAGAACCTACAAGATCAATAATACCTGGTTAGGCTTTCATGAAGATATTAGTAAACTCACGAAAATCCTTAAAAAAATATTTTTCCCACCCACTTAATTGAGAGGGTTGTCAACCGTTACATTACTGGGACCCACAGTAATCCTGATTGTGCCCCAGATCCTACCTCTAATGCTTTACCTCAGTTTTATTTCAAATAACCTTATACAGGCCATTTTTCCAGTGTCACACAGAAAAGGATTCGGCAACTTATCAAACGTTATTGTAATAATATAGATGTAAAATTAGTATTTTCGTCTTTCAGGATTGGTAACATGTTTGACGTGAAAGACCCTATCCCCAGCGAGCTCCGTTCGTGTGTTGTTAACAATTTTTTGTGTGCGGGCTGTAATGCCTGCTACCTCAGCCAAACCACCCGACATTTTTCCACACGCGTACGTGAACACTTATCCGCACTCAGATAGGGCCTCTCGCGTATTCAAACACCTGAAAGACTCCAAAGAATGCCGTAGTTTATGTTCACCTAATTGTTTCAACATCTTAGATCATGCTTCCACTAATTTTCAGCTTAAGATCATAAAGGAAGCTTAATTTGCATATCAAATGGAAACAACCTTCTTTGAACCAACAGTTGTATCATGTTAATGTCAAACTTTCTATATAATCACGCATTGTCACGCATTCTTTCATTTATTTTGTTAAAGCTGTTTTCTATCATTGGCATTTTCAATTAATTATTATAAATTCAACTTTGTAACTTCAAATTTCAAACTGAAGATGACAAAGGATTGTCGTCGAAACATGTATTTTAAAATCAAAACTGTTGTCGTTGCTCTGAAAATTATAACTTGCCTGCTATTATCTAGAGCCTTTGGTAATATTGTAATTAAAAGACTATGTCTTTCAGCTAGCACGATGGATCATGTTGTATTTTCGGCAAACTTCCCTTGTGATCAATTATTTAAGAGTGCCACTGTTGAAATTTGAATTCAATTTCTGTTTCAAAATTTTCACTTGATCACTGGGAAGTAGCCTTCATTGCGATGATCACAATTTAGGATGCTAACCTCCGACTCTGGAATAGTTGGAAACACATTTTACAACAATATGAATACTGTACTACGATATATTCCACATCTCTGTCTTCCAAAAAGGTTATAAAGAAAGTCGTCACGTTTCCTTTGACCCGTTACAGTTTTATTTTTTTTAGCAATGTGAGCAACATAGGGTTTTAAGCGTCAGTCCTTTTATAAAACACGTGGATATGTCCCAGATAACGGGTTTTCTTTTAAAATGAGAGAAAATATCACATGTCAAGACGTCAAGTCGAGAAGTCCCGAGCGAAAACTGTTGCAACTGCGCATCTTACGTTGAATTAATTAAAAGCTCAAAAAAATTAAATTCTGATAAAACTATAAGGCATAAAGATGATAGTTGGGCAAGAAAAGTTTAAAACCACGTTCCGTACAGTTATTTCCGTTATATAAAGAAGTCTTCCTCTTTAAATATTGCTGGTTTTCTCCTTGATATCAGCTATAATACCTGCACAACATGTCATAAATGTGATACGACAAAAAAAGGGTTTGCTAACAACGCAAACGCCACTTGACATATGTTTCCCTGTCCTGTGTCAAAGATGTAGACAGATTTTTCTTTCAATAAGCGAATGCCACTTTACTGGTGAAAGTACTAATTCACAAGTCTTAATCAGTTGATACCTTCAAGTTAACCTACTGGATGTTTAAAGCAGATATTTTACGCGACGTATTTGGTAAGAACGACATTTCTTTCTCTATTTTTGGAGCATCAGCCCTATTTTTACTTCAGTGATTTAAGGGCTCGCTGCTTTTCAAACAAAAGCTGTTTTAGATACTCAGACCCAAACAGAGACGAAACGAATAAGGCTTGTGAGAATAAGAATTTATTCTTGTGGATGCATGGGGAGTTCGTTAACATTTTAAGTGAAAACTCACGTTTCGCTCTTTAATTATAACGAATTCGAAATTGATGTCTCTTTCCATCATTTTGGTTACACAGAGAATGAGTAATTATTCTCTTATGGTACTCGCGTTAGCTCCTAAGCGATCGAGAGAAGTATCAATGTTTCAACATTGTATAATAAACCTCACATCATTTAGTACAAGTTAAAGACTTTAATTTGAGGATTATTAAAATGAAAAGAACATCTGTATTTGGTAGGAGAAATATGCGTTGTAGTCAAGCTTTGTATCAATTATCAACTTGGTCTAATTTTACGTTTTGCGTAAGAATGAATGCAGATGCACCTGTTTTTGTTCAGAACTATAAATAAAAAAAATGTTGATTAACTGCTGCAAACCGAAAAACCGAAGCTGGAGTAGACATGACACTAGTCGTGGTAGCCTGAGGTTTTTAGAAGCCTTCATTGAGATGATCACAATTTAGGATGCTAACCTCCGACTCTGGAATAGTTGGAAACACATTTTACAACAATATGAACACTACGATATCTTGCAAATCTCTGTCTTCCAAAAAGGTTAAAAAAAAGTCGTCAAGTTTCCTTTGACCCATTAAAGTTTTATTTTGTTTAGCAATGTGAGCAACATAGGGTTTTAAGCGTCAGTCCTTTTATAAAACACTTGGCTATTTCCCAGATAACGGGTTTCCTTTTAAAATGAAAGAAAATATCACATGTCAAGACGTCAAGTCGAGAAGTCCCGAGCGAAAACTGTTGCAACTGCGCATCTTACGTTGAATTAATTAAAAGCTCAAAAAAATTAAATTCTGATAAAACTATAAGGCATAAAGATGATAGTTAGGCAAGAAATGTTTAAAACCACGTTCCGTACAGTTATTTCCGTTATATGAAGAAATCTTTCTCTTTAAATATTGCTGGTTTTCTCCTTGATGTCAGCTATAATACCTGCATAACATGTCATAAATGTCAAACGACAAAAACAGGGTTTGCTAACAACGCAAACGCCACTTGACATATGTTTCCCTGTCCTGTGTCAAAGATGTAGACAGATTTTTCTTTCAATAAGCGAATACCACTTTATTGGTGAAAGTACTAATTCACAAGTCTTAATCAGTTGATACCTTCAAGTTAACCTACTGGATGTTTAAAGCAGATATTTTACGCGACGTATTTGGTGAGAACGACATTTCTTTCTCTATTTTTGGAGCATCAGCCCTATTTTTACTTCAGTGATTTAAGGGCTCGCTGCTTTTCAAACAAAAGCTGTTTTAGATACTCAGACCCAAACAGAGACGTAACGAATAAGGCTTATTAGAACACGAATTTATTCTTGTGGATGCATGGGGAGTTCGTTAACATTTTAAGTGAAACTCACGTTTTGCTCTTAAATTCAGTAACGAAACTGATGTCTCTTTCCATCATTTTGGTTATACAGAGAATGAGTAATTATTTCCTCGCGCTCCTAGCTCCTAAGCTCCTAAGCGATCCGGAGAAGTATCTCAGTCTTTGAACATTGTATAATAAACCTCACATCATTTAGTGCAAGTTAAAGACTTTAATTTGAGGAGTTTTAAAATGAAAAGAACATTTGTGTTTAGTTGGAGAAATAGGCATTATAGATATAAAAATACTTTTTATTCCAAACTTATTAATAATATATTACTATATTATTTAAATTTTTTTAAGTGCATAAAAGAAAACAAACGAATACACCGTTGTGGTGCTGATTTTTACCTTTTTGGGATTATTACCGTTGGAATTGTTTGCAAAATTTGAAATTGAAATCGAAATTGCCTTTGAAATTGTCTAGAAACTGTATATTGTGTTATTAAAATTTTCTACACCATAACGTCAAATTTTTTAACACAGGCCGAGCCGGGACTAAACGTTATTTTGTTTTGTTTTGTTTTTTCTTTTGGAGATTTAAACCTGTAAACGTTCTTAGGATAAAAGGCATAGTATTTCAGTAAATGAGGATATTTTCTACAAATTTTCTAACAAATTGAAATTGCCGTTGAAATTGTCGAGAAACTGTATATTGTATTATTAAAATTTCCTACACCATAACGTCAAATTTTTTAGCACAGGCCGAGCCGGGACTAAACGTTATTTTTTTTTTCTTTTGGAGATTTAAACCTGTAAACGTTCTTAGGATAAATGGCATAGTATTTCAGTAAATAAGGATATTTTCTAAAAATTTTCTAATAAACACTTTCAAGTGATTAAAGTGAGACAAGTCGTCATAAACTGCGCCAGCTTAACATATTATTACAAACAGCTTTAAATTAGGGGCCGGAATTTTACTTTCGACAACGTAATAGACCTCTTTAGCTTGTTTGTTCTGTTTTCCCAATGTAGGTCATGTGATGTTCTCAAGAGAATTTGTCCTTTGTCTTTTCATAAATTATGCATACATATGCACGTGAAAAAAACAAAATTTAAAAGAAACAGTTATCTAGGGTAACATCACATGATCTACATTGGGAAAACAAAACAAACAAGCTAAAGAGGTCTATTGTGAGGGTCTACGAGTTGATACACACTAGTCTGTTCACAGACTTTTCTTTTGTAGCCGAGCGCGCGAGACTGCGAGCGCGAAGCGCGAGAACGAGCCCGGAGGGCGAGGAAAAGTCACCCTGGTCACCCTAGGGGCTCGTTCTCGCGCTACGCGCTCGCCCTTGAGTGCGTTCGCTTCGCTCGCGCTGGGCTAAAACATAAATCGGTCTGTAGACAGACTAGATACGTACATGCATATAATTTTTTTAACCTCGGTAAAATTTTCAGTATATTAAAAAGTGACCGTCACTTACATCTTGTGGCAAGGAATTCCACAATTGAGCCCGCTGAAGCTAAAACTATGCTTTAGATAATTGGAGCGTGACTTGGGCAATGTCAGTTTACCGCAGGAATTTCGTAAATTGTAATTTGTGCTTCTTTTATTGAATAAGTCCTGCAAAGTACACTGGGGCTAATTTGTTGAGGGACTTAAACATCATAACTGCCTTTTTCTTTTTTCGTCTTGCTGAGAGTGTATCCCATTTCAGTATTTCCAGGAGTATATTGGACCTTGTCTCGTAATTAGCTCAATTCAGATTACTAAGCCCATCCCAGACGGGGCTGCAGTAGTCGAGATGGGGCTGGATAAGGGAGTTATAAATTTTTATTGCAGCAGATTGAAAGACAAAGGGCCTAATGCGCTTCAGAGCACCTAGGCCTATTGCTGAGGATACCTTTTTACCTGCTTCGTTAATATAATTTTACCAAGAAAGTCGATCGTCGATTGTAAGACCTAGCGACTTAGTATGCTCCACTCTCTTGATCGTTGATTTCCTAATTTAAACTGACACAGATTTCATTATTACTCTCAGCAAGTAGCCTCTGACGAGAACCTATGATCAAGAACTCGGTTTTTCGCAACATTAAGGCTAAGCCTATTCGCTTAAAGCCAGCAATTGACATTCGCGAGTTCAGAGTTTATCATTGGTTCAACTGATCAGCGACAACCAGGAATGCTAATATTAGTGCCATCTGCGAACATTTTTGTGGAGGCTGTGGTGAGGCAGTTTGGCAGGTCATTGATGTATATTACAAAATTCAAAATGCAATACAGTAGAAGGAAGAAGGCTTCCTTTTTTCTCAGACCATAAAGCGTTCATCCCGTATAGTGCATTCTTCCTGCAGCTGATCGATTCCTCGTCGTCCAAATGTATCTTAGATTCATCGTCGCTTTCTGACTTTGAAACCCATTTCTTTCCACTCAAGTATTCTCTAGCACATTTCCTGTTCGTTCTCGACGTCTACAAAAGAGCAAAAAGGAACGAAAAACCACCTTGACAATTTTAGACCATTTTTGAAAACGTGCAGCCCCTCCCCCAGATATATGAACAGAAGACAATGGCACGACTTTGGGGACAAAACCAAACCTAGTAGGGGAGACAGGGGATAAAGTTGTTTAATTCACGTTTAATGTATTAATTGTCTAACAGAATGGAGCGAGTGTGTGCCATTGAGGCTCGGAGGGGGGAGGGTACTCCCATATATGAGCTATATAGGTATGTGCCGCTGTGAAGGGTATGGTTTTCAGGCCATTTAGTCTGGGATAGGGTATAGTAATCAGACATTTTTGGTCTAGAATAGGGTATCATTTTCCGCGAAACTGATCAGTTGCGATAAGGATTTAGTCTAGACAAGGTTTACTAGCAAATGGCATTTAAAAATCGGTACGGCGAGCAGTACGGCGAGCAGTACGGCATTTTTACTGACCCCTGTTAACTAATAACTGCGATAGTGAACGAGTTTTTGAAAAATAGCGAATCTGGAATAGGTCTAGGATAGGGTAGGGTTTTTTGGTGTTTAGTCTAGAATAGGGTTGCAAAATGCAGCTAAAATGGTCTGGTATAGGTTAAGGGTGTCAGAGTCCTAGCGGCACACCCCCGCCCAAAAATTTGCAGAGTATCCCCCCCCCCCCCCCCCCCCCTCGCATTGAGGTCCATTCCTAAACCTCATGGTATGACGTACATACATACCATGGGGTAATAAGAAAACGAATGATCGACAATAATGTCTTTTTATGG
Source organism: Cladopsammia gracilis (assembly GCA_022457155.1). Taxonomy (NCBI): domain Eukaryota; kingdom Metazoa; phylum Cnidaria; class Anthozoa; order Scleractinia; family Dendrophylliidae; genus Cladopsammia; species Cladopsammia gracilis. The sequence continues at coordinate 62,588 of JAJGOT010000989.1, forward strand.
TTTTGTAGCGCTAGCAGGATTCCAGTATCAATCAAAATTCAAAACCCTTTTTAAAAATAAACGCAATAATTTGTTCTAACTCACACACTACAAATGGAAGACATCTTGGATCTTTTTTTTTTTAGCTTGGAATACATTGCATTGTGAAGTTGCTTTTCTTTTTCTTTTTAACATTAGACCAAGTAGGCAATTATTCAGGAGGAAATTCAACGATTGATAAGTTCATTATTTTCTTACCTGGGCGCCTGCATAACACATTCTTGTTATTAACATGACAGGTTCAGGATAATGAAGTTGCCATTTCTGCTACCGCTGTTGTTTATATGTAGCACTGCTCAAAGAGATCCAAGTGAGTATTCTTTCTTTCATTCACTCATGTTCAAGTAGAATACTCAATATGAACCAAAGGGATAAAAGTTTATTAGAGAATATCTTTAGTCCCCACAACTAGAAATGGCATTTTCGTGAAGTATCAGCTTGAAATAATAAGGGCACGGAGCAATATTGTGTTGTTGTAAAAGCAATGTTTACAAAAACAACGAATCTGACACAACTAACGCAAAACCTGTCACCACAGCGACAATACCCTACATCAAGGGCACTTCGGAGACTATTACACGGATCTTACAACCTTACAACATCCGTGTCGCTCACAAACGCATTACTACTTTACGACAACTTCTCACAAACGTTAAAGACAAGAACGAACCTAACGACAAACAAGGAGCAGTATACAAGATCAAATGCTGCGACTGCCAGGCCTCTTACATCGGTGAGACTGGCAAGAATCTGAACATACGACTGACTGAACCCCGCGGGGGTGGGGGGGGGGTGGCGGGGACTAAACACAAACGAGCGACAAAAAATGGTAAATCACATTGCTGAACACCATTTACGCACGAATCACAGAATTGACTGGGACTCTGCCGAATACGTTACCTACAGTACGGACTACTACAAACGACTCCCTCTAGAACGTTTTTGGTTTACTAACTTAGAACAGACACCATTAAACAGATACCAACAGCTACCTGCGGCTTACAAACGACTTGTCAACAAAACAGACGAACAATAGACTGAACTCGCTGACAAATTTGACTAACAAAACGACTACAGAAATTACACTAACAATACACGGATCGAAACGCACCTATCACTGACTTGAGTCCCTACAGCCAATAACATCACGACTAAACTGACCAGTGACAGTTATAACCAGACATCAACTGACCATTCACAATTCACATGACTCTGAAGTCCGCTCAGGTTGTCGAAACGTCAGTCATTGTCAACAACAACAGTTCTTTTCAGAACTACACTCACCCGGACGATCACAAACAACAGACTACTAATATTGTGTTGGTTGTAATTGATTGATATACTTGTTGCAGTGCACTTCATTATCAACCATTATCGCAGCTTTTTACTGCGGGAATCATTATTTTAAAATAGTAAAAGAAGAACTAGTTCATACGCAGGGCTTAGAAATATCAATGAGGCCGGGTGACTTCTCCGTACGTATTTGTTTTACTGCACCCTGTTACCAGGTTACAGTTTGGAATAGTGTTCCAAATTACACAGAAGACCTACCGTTTCATTCAATTTCCAAAACAAGTTATCAAATTTGAATTGTTTATGACATTGCGAGCATTAAGGCGAGTACAAGTTTTGCTTCGGGGTTATTGTCTACAGCAACAACCTTCCAAGATACAAATTCAAGCACGTTGCTCTTTCTTATTTTATTCTGTCCAAAACTTGCTATCGTCTGATAGAGCAAAACGTTTCTCGTTTAAATTTTTCAGAACCACTTGTTAAGGGTACTCCAAACCTTCGCGGGTGTCCTTCGGAAAAAAAAATCGTACACGCACCAGTTTTAAGAGTAATATTACAAACTATATATCAATAAAAAGGTTAATAAATGTAGTTTTCGATACAAATATAATTTGAGCCACCAGGAGCCTGTAAACTGCCAAACGACGGATGGTTGTTCAATTGAATTTATCGGGTATCGAATGCCGAGGCAAGACCGAAATAGCTACACAATGTTTTCACAAGGGATCAGTCAACAAACACGTGTCAGGCTTTTTCGTTATTCTGATTGGTTAGCGGGATATCTGCGTCTAAAGTTAGAGTAGATTAAGACATACGAGGACGTATTGCGAAAATGGTCACCAGGGGGGAAATATTTTAAATATCAAAATTTTCTGACACGGTTTTCAGTTGTTCGTCATTATCCCAGGAATGTTTTAGCCAAATTTCACGAAAAATCTTTACATCTACATACCCTATAAATTGAATTGTACAACCATCGGTCGTTGGGCGGTTTTTCGGCTCCTGGCTGTTTCTAAAAGAAAAAGTCGCTAAAATTATATTTTATCAAAACTTCACTTATTTTAAAGCTTTATATTGATTTATGGTCATATATAGTTTGTCATATCACTCTTGTATTACTCTTGTATTATTACTCTTGTATTGTTGTATGTATGTATTGTTGTTGTTGTCTTGAAACTTGCGCGTGTACGAATTTTTTTTCCGAACGACACTCGCGAAGGTTGGGAATACCTTCTATGATTGAATAGCCACCATTCCTTTGAAACTCGAACAACTTGTAACTTACTGTTGATTTCCAAACATTTTAGCCAATCAAAGAGCTAACAATAACTTGTCATAATCTAGCAACTTTTGGTGCACGGCTTAGATATATATGCAGACAAACACAAAGCGCTGTTACCGGAAAACACAGGGTATTGACAATACTCTTCTTAAGCTAATAACGCAGGCAGATAATATGGCTTACTTTTCCTCCATTTAAATGGCCCTTTGACTGCTCCGCAGTCTACTGAGTATCCGACTGTACGGTGCATTGGTAAAATTGTTAGTTTGGGGGGAGGTAACAACGCAAAGTGTCTTGAAATTATACATTTGCTTTATTTGCAGCGTGTGGCTCAGTGGTAAACAACACACTGACAAGTCCCGAGTATCCAAATGATTACCCAAATAATATGCACTGTGTATACACTGTTTCAATTCCACAAGACAAGGCGCTGAAAATAAAGTTTCGAACATTTCGCCTGGAGTATAAGATGGATTGTAGGTAGGTAACCTAAACATGATTTTAATTTGTAAATAATTATGCCCACTAAGTTGTAAGATCCCCGAGCCACGTCTTTCTGAAGTTTACTTATTTTGATATGTCGTCCGTCAATTTTAGAGACAATTTTAATGTTTTAAATAATGTTATTCCGTAAGAGGCTGGAGAAGTATACATGTGTTGCTGTAGGCGTGAACACACCAAGCACTTTCATGCAGGGAAAATAGGCTTACACAGCACTCTCGCTCCTCCCTATAAATTTCTCAAGGGTTTCAATTTTCCCGCATGAAGTCATTCTCCCGCGTATTACCGGCTGAATAACTGCCAAAACAGGCACGAGAGAAGAGCGTTCTTTGTCATTATTTTCCTTGTCTTAGTACCATTGCGGCGACTTTTATCATTTCACATTGTTTTAACTTATTTTTGGCTGGACGAATAAGAAGACACAAACATTGTTATGGCGCTGATGCGCTGTCAAATTATCGCCAAGTTATTTCTGAAACTTAGTAGTAATTCTTGAAGAGAAATAGTGAATATCACTACCATGAAGGAGGTTTTTTGCATTTGAAATAAAATTTTGGTCAACTTTTTCTTTGAATTTCTACAAGAATTGTTATAAAGAAGCTATTTCATACATCCGAAAGAGAGTTTCCGTCAGGATTACAAACATCTCGAAATCGGTTCCCCTCCCGAATCGATACCCTTAACTTTCGAATTCTTCCACTAAATTTACAGAAATTACAGATTCTTGTCAAGAAACAACAAGCAATTCTTTGTTTCATAATGTGCTGAATAACAACGGGCACTCGTTTTCAACTTGCATCGCTCTTGTAGCATTTCCTGTGAGTAAACTCGCGCGTACATGTACTTTTACTATGATATTTCGACGCGTTCAACTACAAAAAGACATTTCAACTTGTTGAGAGATTAATTGACTTTTTGACGCAAATATTACTGGGTAATTACGGGAGGATGGATCAGCGGCATCAAAAGCAAGTTCACAGCCTGCCGATTTCCTTTTAACCCAATACGCCCTAAAAATAGCTTGTTCAGAAACTTCTACCAAGACAACTTCAGTTTGTTGAAAGTTATTGTATTTATTATAGGGTTTGTTGCGATCTAACGCGCTTTCAAATTATAATAGAAACTGATTCGTCTATGGTTCTTATTTTAACCGGCAAACCAATAAAAAGATTTGTGATTAGTTCAGATCTTCCAAAGGAAGAAATGGTTTGTAAAAGGTAGAAAAAAAAACATTATTTCCCTTACAGAGCCGACTATTTGAAAATTACCGATGATAACAACGCAAACATTGGTCAATATTGCGGTGATCAACTCGCTGGGAAAGCAGTTGTAGTAGATGTGGATTATGCAGTGATAACTTTCCACTCGGACTATAGTCTTCGATATGGAGGATTTCACGTCTTTTTCACTGCTGTTCAACATCCTCGTAGCGGTAAGTACTAATAACAAATCCACATTTATTAGCTTTAATGTTTTTCATTTAATGTTTGCTGTTTTTCACGAGTGTTAAGTTGCTCTTTATCATTTATTTTATCTACGAAGTGCTATATATTTCAAACCATTCGTCATTGGGTGAATAGCCACCTCAATAGAGACCTTTTATTGGCAACATCCGTTTGATTTTCAAACTTGGGTCAACCCGACAGGATGATCTGGGTAACTGGGTAGACCATGTGAAGGTTGGTGTCACCACAGGTCACCCACCGTCTAAACAGGACAACACAACAGTCTGCCACAAAACATATCAAAGTAATTGATATGCCAAAAATACATCGAATGGCAGATGGTGGGCGCATTGATAAAGTTGATGATTGTTAGTGATAATATCCACTGATTATTTAGAGAATACTTTCAATACTGGGTATCTTGACATTTCCTTTGGCAGTTCCATGTGGTTCAGTGGTGAAAAATACGTTGACAAGTCCTGGATACCCAGACGATTATCCACTCAATATTCACTGTGTTTACAATATTTCAATTTCACACGGCAAAGCGCTAAAACTCAACTTTCGAAAATTTGACCTGGAGATTGAAGGAGTGACTAGATATAGATGCAGGTAAGAATAAACACGTATCGCTTATAATAGCGATTGAGCTGTAATATTGTGATTGGTGGACGATAGTTACTGACTGTTTCATTAAACGAGCTAACTAGGGGACCCCACCTTACCGAAGGAAAAAAAGTTAAAGTTACAGCAGAGTACCTTCAGATTGACCAGTTTCTTGATATTAGTTTTGGTTGCAGAATGATCTTTCATCCAAAAAGAAAATATTGAAAAAGAGCGAAAATTGACGAAGAAATGATAGTATAACGTTTTGACCGGAAGTTTGTTTATTAAGCGGCATATTTTCCTAAGCGCTGTTTTCTCAAAGTAACTTTTTAGAGAGCTACAACTCAAAGGTTTTCCTCAAGTTTGGACAGTACCTAGGTTAACATATAGCTATCAAAACTTTTCGCCGAATTTGTTATTTCTGAAAAATTTTTCCTTGAGAACCATTTCCGCGCGATCATTCAAATTTTTTCGCTCTATTTCGAGAATGTTCTGTAACTTTTCACTGAAATTGGCGGAATATGGGAAAACGGAGAAAATATTTTTTTAGCGCTTCGACTCCGGAAACCCGAGAACAAATCAGGTTGGCAAAATGTGATAATTGGTTTGAGGTATAGCTTTCAAAAGCTGTTTTGGACGCCCGCATTTAGACGTCAGAAAAAAATTCGACAAATCATTCTATTAGAAAATGATTGGTATATTATAAGACTTACTTTGGTATAGGGGTTAACGTATCTTTTAAAAGAGTAATCTTGAGATGCTAGAGCTGTTACACTGGAGACACCATCGAATGTATACTGTAACCTAAAGAAACCTTATTTTACAAGTCCCGTCGTCTCATCTACGCTGTTAGCCTCAAGTTACTTCAAAAAAGCTCGTAAAAACACTATGCCATATTTTTGAAAAAGTAACTTCTTTCCGACCGGCTTATAGCAAACAAAGCTAATATGTCTAATATAACTATGAGTACTTATGAATTTTTTATTTGAACTGCAGCCGCGGATTAACGTTTCCTTGGCAAAAGCAGTGCCACAGAGAAATCGGTAATGTTTGGACATTTAACAATGCACTCGGTAGTTCTTCGTAGAAATCGAGTATACTCGCGTCATTTAACAATGCACTCGGTAGTTCTTCGTAGAAACTGAGTATACTCGCGTCATTTAATAATGCACTCGGTAGTTCTTCGTAGAAACTGAGTATACTCGCGTCATTTAACAATGCACTCGGTAGTACTTCGTAGAAACCGAGCATACTCGCGTCATTAAACAATGCACTCGGTAGTACTTCGTAGGAACGGAGTATACTCGCCTCATTTAACAATCCACTCGGTAGTACTTCGTAGGAACTGAGTATACTCGCGTCATTTAACAATGCACTCGGTAGTACTTCGTAGAAACCGAGTATACTCGCCTCATTTAACAATGCACTCGGTAGTACTTCGTGGGAACTGAGTATACTCGCGTCATTTAACAATGCACTCGGTAGTACTTCGTAGAAACCGAGCATACTCGCGTCATTTAACAATGCACTCGGTAGTTCTTCGTAGGTACTGAGTAGACTCGCGTCATTTAACAATGCACTCGGTAGTTCTTCGTAGGAACTGAGTATACTCGCGTCATTTAACAATGCACTCGGTAGTACTTCGTAGGAACTGAGTATACTCGCGTCATTTAACAATGCACTCGGTAATACTTCGTAGAAACCGAGTATACTCGCCTCATTTAACAATCCACTCGGTAGTACTTCGTAGGAACTGAGTATACCCGCGTCATTTAACAATGCACTCGGTAGTACATCGTAGGAACTGAGTATACTCGCGCATTTAACAATGCACTCGGTAGTACTTCGTAAAAACTGAGTATACTCGCGTCATTTAACAATGCACTCGGTAGTTCTTTGTAGGAACTGAGTATACTCGCGTCATTTAACAATGCACTCGGTAGTTCTTCGTAGAAACTGAGTATACTCGTGTCATTTAACAATGCACTCGGTAGTACTTCGTAGAAACCGCGTATACTCGTCTCATTTAACAATGCACTCGGTAGTACTTCGTGGGAACTGAGTATACTCGCGTCATTTAACAATGCACTCGGTAGGACTTCGTAGGAACTGAGTATACTCGCGTCATTTAACAATGAACTCGGTAGTTATTCGTAGAAACGGAGTACACTCGCGTCAAAAAACAATGCACTTGGTAGTACTTCGTAAAAACTGAGTGTACTCGACAATGCACTCTGTAGTTCTTCGTAGAAACTGAGTATACTCGCGTCATTTAACAATGCACTTGGTAGTACTTCGTAAAAACTGAGTATACTCGCGTCATTTAACAATGCACTCGATAGTTCTTCGTAGAAACTGAGTATACTCGCGTCATTTAACAATGCACTTGATAGTTCTTCGTAGAAACTGAGTATACTCGCGTCATTTAACAATGCACTCAGTAGTACTTCGTAGAAACCGAGTATACTCGCGTCATTTAACAATGCACTCGGTAGTACTTCGTAGAAACCGAGTATACTCGCCTCATTTAACAATGCACTCGATAGTTCTTCGTAGAAACTGAGTATACTCGCGTCATTTAACAATGCACTTGATAGTTCTTCGTAGAAACTGAGTATACTCGCGTCATTTAACAATGCACTCGGTAGTACTTCGTAGAAACCAAGCATACTTTTTTTTTTTTGCCGGAAACAACTTTATTTGAAACAATACATTATTTACTACATCACTACATTACAATTACAATACGATACTACACAAAACTACACAGACGTACGATTACATTTACAAATTTACTTATACTAATTACAGAAGAACTGTCCACTTTCGGCGAAAAGCAGGCAAGCATTTCTTTGCAATTGCAGTTTCTTTAATTATTTCAATTTTTTCTTGTATTCGCAGCAGGAAGTTACAGAAGTATAGTTCACCTTGGCGCCTGTTTGACGTGCAGAATATATAGTATTTTGCTATTAGAATTGAGTAATTTAAAGCCTGCCAGTATTTTGTATTGTCAAAGAAGCCGTATAATATGCTACCATGTTTTAAAGAAAGTCTTTCACGTGCTTTTTTAAACCACCACTCCTGAAACGTATTCCAGAAGGAGAGTGATTTACTGCATTGGATTAACATATGGTTTAAAGTTTGCTTCTCACGCCCACATAACGGACACAAATCACTTTCAGAGATACCGTCACGGTAAAGGCTCATTTGAGTAGGGAGTATGTTATGTATAATTTTGTATTGAAACATTATAAGTTTAACTTCTTTTGTAACTATAAAAGGCGTTTGGTAAACTTTATGAACATTTTTTTTCCAAAAAGCCGTATCGTAAAATTTTAGTTTGAGAAGTTGGTGGTACGAAAGTGTTTTGTAAGATTGCTGAATAAATGAAACTTGTGATTACGGGTGTGGTAGAAGTATCGTTGGGGTTGTTTTGACCATGCGGTTTTAAAGCATTTTCCCACGCGCGAGGAATGGTATTGATAAGACCATAAAACTTCGTAAAGGGTACATCTAAATTAAACTTTGTTTTAAATTCTAAAAAGTTACAGAAGTTGCCTTGTTCATTTAGTAAATCTTGCACATGAATAACATTTTTTGAGAACCATTTTCTATAAAAAACTTGCTTCTTATCAATTAGAATATTACAGTTGTTCCATATAATTACATTTTTGATATTGAAATGATATATATGAAATAAATCATATATGAACTGCGGAAATGAAATCAAATGAAGAATGATCCTCGCAGTTATGAACGCAATTTAAGCAATTGCGAAAAGAAGCCTGAAAAAAATTCAGGACTTCAACGGGGTTCGAACCCGTGACCTCGCGATACCGGTGCGATGCTCTACCAACTGAGCTATGAAGCCACTGACGTTGGGAGCAGGTCAATTGTAGGTTCATATGTTCCCGTGAAAGGAGTGAATGTGAAATGATATATATGAAATAAATCATATATGAACTGCGGAAATGAAATCAAATGAAGAATGATCCTCGCAGTTATGAACGCAATTTAAGCAATTGCGAAAAGAAGCCTGAAAAAAAAAGGGTAAGTTTTTGAAGTCGCGCCAATAATCGAGAAGTCGCGCCAATAATCGATCATTGATAATCGAGAATCATGCGATAAAAAATAGGGAGGCTCTCTAGCTTAAGTAATATTCGGTTTTATAGTTACATTTTGACAGGAATGAGAAATTAGTAAGATGATTTACACAATGGTTAGGAATAATTTTCCAAGAAGCAGACGATTGACTTTGAATTCTACTAATCCAAGCAATTTTCAACGCTTTTTCCATAATTTCAAAATCGCACATTTTGAGACCACCTTCTTTTTTTTTCTGCGATAACAGTACTTTTTTTTAATTTTTGCGGGTTTGCCGTCCCATATGAAACTGAAAATAATTTTATTTATTTGTTGTATACTAGTAGTAGTCAGGGATTATAAGTGCGTTCGAAGGGAAGTCTTTTTTTTGTTAGAGGAGTAAGTTGGGTGTTACACAGAAACTATCCCCCCTTCGCCTTAACAAGTGAGTGGTTGTACACTTTAGACTACAAGTTAGCCCTGTTTTGGCTTGGAAAGAAGAAAGGGTTAGAGAGGAGTACAAGGGCATGTTACATGATTTTTTGCGTGACTACGTTTGTGTAGAAACTATGGGAATAGAGGGGGTGATTGCCTGAAGGTTCCACCCCGAGGTTCGAACCGTTATCAGGTCATTTTTGATAGCTTCAAACTATTGTTTTCTATACTTCACCTCTTCAAGGGTTTTCAAAATGAATAAGGTCGTTTTAAATTGGGCGCAATAAAAGGAAATAAGAGGAATCATTTTTAGTTTACTTGTTTGCTGAAGATTTCAGTTAGTCTCTAGTGATTCAAAGTTAAAATATTGTATTGTGAGTCTAAACTGAAGTTAAAGAAAATAAGTCTCTATTTCAGCTGTAACTTGAATTGAACTTTAATCGCAACAGTACATCTGCAATAGTTAGGTAAAAGATTCAGAACAGATATATAACAGTATATATTATATACAACAGAGTAATACAACAGTTTACGTAGTAGTGTTTTCGATACTCAATTTGTAATGCCTTGGACTTTGTTAGTATCGGAGTCGTATGTTAGCTTGATCGGTTTGCTTGCCTGCAGTATTGCAAGTGTCATGTCTGCTTCACTAACAGTGCTAGCATTTATCGTCATGTTCAGGCTTTTCAACAGTTACTGGACTTGTTGATTGAAAATTGATAAGAGGCACTTTTCAGACGGGTTCGTTGCTGATTGTACCAGGACTCGCATATACCACTGTATTCCACAGGAACTGATGATTTGTGTAATGCTGCCTTCTTCACATTTCCCAAGATCGTTGTTACCTGGACAAGGAGTTACCTTTTTTTGCATGAAATGCAGCAAATAGTTTTGGTGGCTTGTTGTATTTTAATGATTTTACCGTTGAGGGTCGATGATCCCATAATAGCCAAATCATTTCAACATCTATTAATGGGTTATTGAATGGAGTTAATTGTCTCCGTGGACTCAAACTTTTCATCTTTTGGAGTATTCAGGTATCTTTCATTTCTGGCTACTTTCAGTTTGAGGTTTTTAAGAAGATATGTTTTCTTTGGGCTAAGGGTGTCAACATATCGGATTCCCATAGTATCACTTTAATACAACTGGTGGTGTCTCTTATCCAAATTTCTTGTTTCATAAGTGTACCTTGATGCTGGGTAATGACTGTTTTGGCACTAGCTATCTGTACCACCTCTGCCTGTACGGTGACAAGTTGTTCTGAAGCAATGTTGTTGAGTGATGAGATGTTGTTTATGAAACCAGCTGCTGTCAATTCGTCAGAGTAATCAAAATCAATGTTGGCTGCTTCATTGGGGGTAATTCTAGTTCTGTGGTTGATGATGATATCTTCATTTGAAGACTTTGAGTAATTTGTTATCTTCACGAGAGACTTTGTTTGTTGCAATGTATAGACTTCAGCCTGTTTTTGTGGTGTAAAGCAGACAGCACGAACAATATCATCTTTTCTCTGCAGAGTGCAGTTGAAGTATTTTTTGTCTAAGTGTGTGGCCTTCTTTATGGGTGAAACAGCATGCACATAACTCACTTACGAAGTTTCGTCAGAAAGTTTCGCCGTTAAAACTAAGTTGTTGTCAAGTCAAGTCAAGTCCAATTAGTTGTGTTACGTTTCCAATTAACTTGTTACGTTTCCAATTAATTAATTAATTAATTAATTGTCTGTTACAGACGTCATCACTTATTTCGCGCATTTTGTTAATAATAACGTCATGAACACAACTGTCCGTGAGTGAAAAATACTACGAAAAGACGAGCAGAGCAAGCGATTTTCAAATACCAAACACTCCAAGCACACGGCATGAACACGGACTTCAGTTTTATTTAGACTTTTTCCGCGTGCGCTGTAATGTTGCGATATTGCTACATTTGGAACTATTTAAATAGCTGACGCGCGTTTTCTATTTAACGGCTATTCACTGATGAAGGGACAGAAGTCCCGAAACGTCTGTATTTTCAATTTCAAAAGCTTACTCGCGCAAGCAAATCGATACTTCGATCCGCGCCGAACCGCGAGTCACCACATTATCTTACGTGAAAACGAGGCCGCCAAATTTGAAAGCAAGGTAATTGGATAATTGGATAATGGATGGTAATTGGATAAACAGAGAAAAATCTCAATTTTTTTCGCGATACACAAAATTAGACTCGCGGTCTCCTCTCGTCGACCGCAATAATGTTTGGGCACATTTAAAACGGAAGCGTTAAAAGTCAGTTTAGAGAGCCCTAATGTTTTTACGATATTGATTTTTCCGTACAACGTTAGTTTTCTTTTTTTCCAGGTATTTAAAATTTTCTCTAAATCTCGAATTTTGGTTCCAAGTTGAGTTCTTCCGCATCTGTTTGATTTTGTGAGAAAAATATTCCGAGAGATAGTATCGGTTCTTTTGGCCATTTGAAACCAAAAGGGGTGTCTTGATTGTTTTTCCATTGTCCTAGCCACATTGCTTCAGTTTTAGCCGTATTTATTTCCAACCCAGAGAGAGTGTTGAAATCATTTAGAAATTTAAGTAGTTCGGAAACGGATTCTTGGTCGCGGACAAAGACAGTAGTGTCATCAGCGTATTGTGATACTTTTATTTCTTGATTATCTACTTGGATGCCTTTATAGATCTATTGCTTTTTAAGGCTCTCGCTATAAGTTCAATCCCCAGGACAAATAAGAGACCCGATAAAGGGAACCTTGTCGAACACCTCGTTGCAAAGAGAGGAAATTTGAAGCATGCCCATTATTTAAAACACAACTAGAAACGTTATTGTAAAATATGTTAAACCAGTTTATGATGTCAGGTTCGAAATTAAAAGATTTGAGAGCGGCGTTAAGGTATGTCCATTCAATTGAATCAAACGCTTTTTTAAAATCAAGAAATATTGCAATGCCTTTTTTATTTGTCTGGTTGGTGTATTGTATTATGTCTTGAATAAGCCGAATGTTTTCACCAATGTAACGGCCTTTCACATAACCAGTTTGGTCAGGATTTATAATGCTGGGGAGCACTTTTTCAAGTCTTTTTGCTATGGCTTTAGTAAGGATTTTGTAATCGACATTAAGGAGTGATATAGGCCTTAGATTTTCTAAAATAGTTGTGTCTTTAGACTTTTTTGGAATAAGCGAGATGATACCTCTCCTCTGGCTAATAGGTAACATCCCTGATTGAAAGGCAAAGTTAAAACTATCTGTCATTTCTTTACTGATTTCAGCGGGCCAAAAAAAGCGATAGAATTCAACAGGAAAACCATCGGTACCAGGTGTTTTATGTTTTTTAAAGTCTTTTTGTGCGTTAAAGAATTCTTCTACGGTGCTTTGGCCTTCACAAGAATTCATTTCTTCCTCATTTAAAGTGGTTACGTTTTCTTGGTTGAAGAAAGCTGATTCTTTGAGTTCAGATTCGGTGATTGTGACCTTTGATTTGTAAAGAGATTAATAAAAACGTTTTTCTTCTTCTAGAATTTTGAATTGATCATCAGTGTAAACGTTTTCAGCTAATTTTAATCTTGTCACTGTCTTCTTGGCGTGATTTCGTTTTTCTAGGCCGTAAAAGTATTTCGTATTGCGTTCACCTTGTTCGTGCCATCTTACTTTACTTCTTAAAATCGGACCTTTCGTTCTATATGTCATTATTTTTTTTAAGACGCGATTTTTCAATTTCGAGTTCAAGTATAAAGTTTTTATTGTGTGGATGCTTCTCGGCTTCTGTTTGTAACTTGTTAATTTTTACTTGTATGTCATTTTCCTTGTCCCTAAATATTTCTGATCCCACCTCAACCCTAAGTTTGTGATATTATTGTATTTTAATTCAAAATCAGGAAGATTTTCTCGTAAAGCTGCAATATATTTTTCATCTTCAAGAAGTGAGATATTAAACTTCCAAAAGCCTGGACCTTTCTTCTGAGCTGAGACATCGGATTGTAAATGAATTGAAACGGCTGAATGATCACTTTCGGGTGCTAGAATAATTTCACATTTTATATTTGCAAGGGTGCGAAATTCTTTTGTAATTAAAAGTAATCTTAAACGGCTTTGTATTTTTAAGGATTTGTTTCTCCAAGTGAAACGAGATAAGTCTGGGTTTGAAGTTCGCCAAATGTCACAAAGATTGTAGGAATTACAAAATTTTTTAATTTCTTTAATGACCGACGCTTTTTTTTGTGACAGGATTTCCACCTGCTTTATCTTTAGGCGAGAGTGCACAATTGAAATCGCCACCAATTATCAAATTTTCTTGTGTAACATCTTGTAAAAGATTGTTAAGTTTCGAAAAAAAAGTTTACTTGTTGATTAGCGTCATTTGGCGCGTAAATATTAACAAGAACAAAAGGGATTCCGTGAATTGACATTTCTAAAATAATGAACCTTCCCTTTGTATCAGCAGTAAACTTTTCTACTTTGAAATCCAAAGTCTTGTTTCTGTTTGTGCAACCATCGAAAAACCAAACGACGTTTGAGAGATTTTTTCAGACCTCTGACGTTTAACGACAGGCATTTTAAATTCAGAGCATTCAGTATTTATTCTAGGTGTTTGTATATATACGGAGAACAATCAGCACAGGTGTCAAGAATGAATAATATGAAATCAATTCCTCATGCGAGATACAGACCGTACTGATATTTGCAAAGCAACAGAAATGATCGCAACATTTAGCTTTGGTAGACAGTCGAACGATAAATGACCTACGAAAAACACACATTGTCGTATAATAATATAATAATATAAATACTAACATAAATAATAAATAATTACATTCTATAAAAGGTCTTAAGGTTTGAACCTTATTAAAAGACCTTTGGGACTTCGGATTTATAACGCTTGCTGGAAATGATTACCATTGACAATAGTGAGTTACGGCATTTGTCAGCGTAGTAAATTTCTGCATAATATCTAATTTGTAATAAGGGTTGTTGTTGTTCATCTTGGTGAACACACTAGTAAAGAAGTATTTTTCGTTTGTCTTACGATGTAGTCACTTCCGATGTGGATCGCGACGTTTCGACTGCATACTGCTAGTCTTCTTCAGGCGATGGGGTCGACTGGTTACGCGTCACCTTATGAAGCACGATGCTCTGCTGTGATTGGTTGGTTTTCAACAGCTGTGACTGGTGCATTTTGATCCTCGTTGTTTCGGCGAATTGTTCCCTCGGCGGTCCGTAGTCGTACGGCTCTCCTGTTGTTGTGTTTCTTGATCGTGGGCATCCATGCTTCTGGAATTTCTATTCCACTGTCCCTGTTGATGTCGTAGGGTTAAGTCTTATGCGGATCGCCTCTTTGACCCTGCGTGTGTACCAATGAGGATCACGATCAATAAACTTTACTTCATTCCAAAGCGGGTGGTGTCCGGTGTTGTTGGCGTGCTCTGAAACGGCGGAGGTCTGGGTACGGGCGAATCGGATGTCTCGGTCATGCTCTTTTATTCTGTCTTGCATAGGTCTTCCAGTCTCGCCGATATAAACTTTACCGCATTCACAGGGAATTCTGTAAACCACGCCATCTTGTTTAATCGGGTCAACAGCGTCTTTAGGCCGTACTAGGTGTGATCTAAGTGTAGTCTCCGACTTGAAAACAGCGCGTACGCCTTGTTGTTGTAGGCAGCGGCGAAGTTGTTCGGACAGACCTTTGACATAAGGTAAAACCGCAGTAGATTTGAACTCGGTCGTGGGCTCAGCACTGGTGTTGGGTTTTCTGGTCTTGGTAAGTTTCTGCAAGAAAGAAAAAGGATAACCATTAGAAACAAGAACAGATGACAGATGTTTTTTCTCCTTGGAGATAACAGAGGGTTTCGTTACGAGACGTTTGGCGCGCTCGTAAAGACACTTGACAATACCGCGTTTTACTGATTGCGGGTGGTGTGAATCATATCTAATTTGCTTAAACATAGTTGTTGATACTAGTATGCTATTTTTTTTTAATCTACCTGTCGTAACGATACCACGGAAATAGAAAACAAATAATCACATTTGAGGCATAATCTAGTTTGATATTTGAGTCTTATTTCGTTAGCATAGCAGCTTCGTATAAACTTAAATAGATAAACTTACTTCATAACTAGAGTTTTCTTAAAAAAAAATTGGCTGATGGCTGAGCATCTTCGTTTTTATTTGGTAAAAGGTACTCTGGTAAGTTGTTAACTGAGAAGCTGTTGCCATTAATTATTAGTTTTTTACCTCTGATAAAGGCCCTTTCGATGTTTAACTCTTTGGCTTTCTTGCACGCCGCACGCAATTTGCTACGTTCTTTTGCCGATTCTATGGATAAATCTTTATCAATAAACACTGAGGAGAACCGCGGACTGTTCATAAGTTCCTTTCTCTTTGTGCAGACCAAATCGGAGTCCATACGTGAAACGAACCGCACTAATATCGGTCTTGGACGAATCGCAGCTCTTGGTCTTTCTTCTCTTGATACACTTGTTGCTTCGGAATTGCCGGATACACTTTCCACAGATTGAATATTTGCACCTGCATTTGATTTCCCTGTGCGGTGTATAGCATGAAACTTCAAGTCGGAAGGTGCACCAAGTTCGGACAGTATATCTTTGACTTTTCGAACGCACTCGTCATTGCTCTCTTCTCCTTCTTCAGGAACATTATAGAATCTCAAGTTTTCTCTTCTTAAGTAATCTTCATGTTTGACTGCCCGTTCTTTGAGAGTTTCTACCGTTTCTTTTAATCGCTGGTTTTCCTCAAGAGACTTATTCACTTGGTCTTGCAAATGTTTGTTCGTACCTTTCAAAGATTCAACTTCTTTCCACACAGCGTCAAGAGATTTTTTGGTGTCCTTCAATTCTTCTCTGATGGATTTTATGTCTTCCTTTAACTCAGTTTTAAGTGCTTGTAATTCGCCGTTGATTTTGTCAAAGCCTCTCTCTATTCTTTCTTGAATGCCCGTGAGCTTATCGAGTATGCTTGAATCATCTTCTCCGGCGGATGAACTTGAGCAACGGAGACGCCTTTTTTCTTTACTTTTGCTATCTGGCATATTTTTAGTCAGAAAAGACATTTGCCTACATCTATCTACTCCTAAGAACGCAGAGGCAATACCAAAATTCATCAATACCTTGTAAGCTCGCCATGGGTTATGGAGCTCACAAAACGTGTATGACCGAGCATACTCGCGTCATTTAAAAATGCACTCGGTAGTACTTCGTAGAAACCGAGTATACTCCCCTCATTTAACAATGCACTCGGTAGCACTTCGTAGGAACTGAGTATACTCGCGTCATTTAACAATGCACTCGGTAGTACTTCGTGGAAACCGAGTATACTCGCGTCATTTAACAATGCACTCGGTAGTACTTCGTAGGAACTGAGTATACTCGCGTCATTTAACAATGCACTCGGTAGTTCTTCGTAGGAACTGAGTATAGAGCGTATGCACTCACGTGGCAAGCAGCTATGCAAATTTATTGGAACAAAAGAAAGTGTTAACATAAGAAAAGCGTTCAAATCCCACAGGATTGTTTTGGTACACCAACATGGCCGCCGTTCTATTGTTTTGGTACACCAATATGGCCGCCGTGACGTCATGTGCATACGCTCTATACTCGCGTCATTTAACAATACACTCGGTAGTACTTCGTAAAAACTGAGTATACTCGCCTCATTTAACAATGCACTCGGTAGTACTTCGTAGGAACTGAGTATACTCGCGTCATTTAACAATGCACTCGGTAGTTCTTCGTAGGAACTGAGTACACTCGCGTCATTTAACAATGCACTCGGTAGTACTTCGTAGGAACGGAGTATACTCGCGTCATTTAACAATGCACTCGGTATAGTAGTACTTCGTAGGAACTGAGTATACTCGCGTCATTTAACAATGCACTCGGTAGTTCTTCGTAGGAACTGAGTATAGTCGCGTCATTTAACAATGCACTCGGTAGTACTTCGTAGGAACTGAGTATACTCGCGTCATTTAACAATGCACTCGGTAGTTCTTCGTAGGAACTGAGTACACTCGCGTCATTTAACAATGCACTCGGTAGTTCTTCTTAGGAACTGAGTATACTCGCGTCATTTAACAATGCACTCGGTAGTTTTTCGTAGAAACTGAGTATACTCGCGTCATTTAACAATGCACTTGGTAGTTCTTCGTAGAAAATGAGTATACTCGCGTCATTTAACAATGCACTCGGTAGTTCTTCGTAGGAACTGAGTACACTCGCGTCATTTAACAATGCACTCGGTAGTACTTCGTAGGAACTGAGTATACTCGCGTCATTTAACAATGCACTCGGTAGTTCTTCTTAGGAACTGAGTATACTCGCGTCATTTAACAATGCACTCGGTAGTTCTTCTTAGGAACTGAGTATACTCGCGTCATTTAACAATGCACTCGGTAGTACTTCGTAGGAACTGAGTATACTCGCGTCATTTAACAATGCACTCGGTAGTTCTTCGTAGACACTGAGTATACTCGCGTCATTTAACAATGCACTCGGTTGTTATTCGTAGAAACTGAATATACTCGCGTCATTTTTAACTCGTGAATACGTAGCGTAGCGTTGAATGAGTTCTATCATTTGGGTAAAAATTTCACTCGCTCGCTCGATCGGCTGTAAACTTTTCTTGGTAATTCCGCTGACCAGTGCATAAGGCTTTAAGCTGTGGAGATCTTCCTTCCTTCTGTCGGCTGTTTTCCTTTTCTTGGTAATTCCGCTGACCAGTGCATTAGGCTTCAAGCTCTGGAATATTAAAACCGATCTGCGGACTTCAAATGAATTTTTCAAGACTTAGGAAAACGCTACAGCACGGTAAATGTTGTTTTTAAATGTGTGAAGTCTCGTTCGCTGCCATTTGTAATGTTCAAATAAAAGATAGATAAATAGATAGACAGACAGACAGACAGACAGACAGACAGATAGATCGATAAACTTTATTTCAACACGGAAATCCTTTATCACTAGCAAAAAAGTGTTCTCCCAAGGAGTCGTGCACTTACACAGTAAATTATTATAATAGTACACAAGTCATCATAGTATTTAGAACTAATTAACAACCATAAAAATCATCTAATTAAGGTATAAAAATGATTTAAATAAGTAAACTATCTAATTAATATAATACAAAAAATTATTAAGATCAGTAGCCTGCTCAGTCTCGACCGACAGACTATTCCATAACACAGAACCCCTATACAAAAAACTCTTCTTAATAGAGTCAGTGTGTGGTCTGGGGACGAAGAGATTGTATTTCGAGCCCCGCAGATTATGTCTGTGAATCGAATTGGTACGGACAAATTTCTCAGATATATATTCCGGTACCTGCCTGTTCATTGTTTTGAACATTTATGATTTCATTTGATTTGTTCGTCTGTCGGCGAGGCTCATCCAATTTAAATCTCGAAGGATCTGGTGCACTCTAATATCCCAGCCGGTTCCAGTAATTAAACGAGCTGCTCTATTTTGTAATTTTTCAAGTTTCTGACTGAGACCAACGCCAATATTCCGCCAGACAACACTACAATAGTCAAGATGAGGCAGTATTAATGATTTATAAATAGAGACAAGAGTCCCCTGGGGGTAAATTGGCTTCAGTCTCCTCAGGGCAGCAAGTGCTTTTGCAACTTTACCACTAACCTCAGAAATGTGAGTACCCCAAGAAAGTGTTTCATCCACCCAGACTCCTAGGCATTTGTGTGTACTAACTCTTTCGATTAAATGACCATCAAGACATATGTCTGGTTCACTAGGAAGCAGAGAGATTTTGTTTCGAGTCCCTGTGAACAGACACTTAGTCTTTAGAACATTAAGGCTTAGACGATTAGAATCGAGCCATAATTTCAGATTGCCAATATCATAGGTGAGGGATGAAAACAAATCATCAGGGTTTTTAGAAGAATAAGTGAGATTAGTGTCATCAGCATACATCCTAACATCTGACAGAAGGTTACAGTTTGGCAAGTCATTGATATGTATTAAGAATAAAAGGGGCCCGAGAATTGAACCCTGAGGCACCCAACAATGTATATGGCTAATATCAGAATTGACATTGTTTATCACTGTAATCTGAGTTCTGTCAGAAAGATAGTTTCGAAAAAATTTTAGACTGGAACCACTAAACCCATATAGCTCCAATTTTGACAGGAGTATCTCGTGATCAATATTTGATCAAATTTTGTTTCGAAAACGACGAACTAAAAAACGTGTCTTAGCGTGACACAAATATACGCATTGTTTGAAATAAGAGAGAGAACTAGATGATGTAATGTTTTTCAAAAAAAGCTGTGACTCGTCAATTCTTTGACTTTAAACCCAGTATGGAAAATTAAAACCCATCTGCGAAATTCAAATTGATTTTTCAAGACTGAAGTAAACCCTAAAGCACGGCAAATGTTGTTTTTAAATTTGTAGCCTGCGAGCAAGCTCTCGGGGGCTCGGGGGCATAAAGACCATAAACCAAATTGTGTTTCTACTGAAGATTAAAAATTAAATAACATGTCTTAGGGGCTGAGATTTCGGCTTCCAAAATAAATCCTCTTAAAATGAAGTTAGCGATTACATGAACAGGGAGACCGAGGAGAGCGTGATACCATGTAGACGTGTTTTACAGAGCTCCTCTTACCGAAACAGTTTCTTGCCAGTTTGAAACGCCTATGGCCACAAACCTCAAGCGCAAATTTATCATAAACATTTCTTCGGGTATCTCTCCTGACGAGAAGCGACTAAGAGAATCAAACTCTCTCAATACTACTATAAGCGACGAAGAACAGGACGACATGGCGGACCAGTTGGAGCTTCCCGAAGGTATTGGCGACAAAATAGACCTCGTCCTAGTACAGCTGAATAACTTAAATAAGAAAATGGAAGATCTTAGCTCGTCTGTTAATGGCCTCCAGACTAAAGTGTCAAATCTGGAAAATGAAGCAGTTTCCATAAAAGAACGGCAGAGCACTTTGGAAGAGAAGTTCAAGCACATAGAAATCAATACGCAACTTGTTGACAAGCAACTAAAGAATCTCACAACAGGAAATATCAAAAGAAAAGACGAGGTAAGCGGCATGCACAAGCAGCTACTGTACTTAGAAGCGTATAGTCGCCGGGAAAACCTAAAATTCGAAGGAATTCCTGAAAACTTCCAACCAGTTGACAAGAAGAACGACGGAGCGTCCATTGAAGATACCAAGGATGTTTTAACAAACTTCATGGTGCAAGTGCTAGGAATAAAGGACGCAAAGAGCATAGAATTTCAGCGTGTTCACAGGTTGGGAAAACCGAAGAATGGAAACGGAAGCCGAATGGTTATAGCTCGTTTTCTTAGATTCTCTGATCGAGAACGAGTATTGAGATGTGGACGCAAGTTGGAAGATACGGATTACAATATGTATGAAGATATTCCCAAAGAACTACATGAATTGCGCAAAACTCAAATAAGTACACTGAAGAAAGCTAGGAAGGAAGGCAAGCGAGCCTATTTTAGCAAATCCGAGCCCGATAAATTATATATTGACGCAAAACATATCAAAATGTTAAGCATAAACAATTATTATGTATATAATTTTTCTCTTTCTTTACCGTCGTATATGCTAATTTAGATGCGGCGTAAGGCTTAAAAGTTAAAACCTTCACGGTATTTTGCGCCCCACTTGTAGTTAGCACCTGTTAGGCGTTTTTTTTTTTTGTTTGTTTCACCGAAATCTTTATGCTTAGAAAGTTAAACTGCGGTAGAGGAGTCAGGGTGCGTAAGCAGTTTAACATCGAAGGATCAGTTGATTGTAAGGCTTGCATACAGTTCATTCTGGAGCGAAAGGTAAGGTTTTATATAACTTTTCGCCCCCTGTCTTCTGTTGTGTTATATGTTTTGTGTAATGTAATACTTAGCACATCCGAAACAAACCTAGCTGGAAAAGACCGTAATTATCGCCTTCCCAAATTATTCTACCACGTTTATGCTATAAAAAATAGTACAAAGAATAAATGGAAAATGTCTGCTTTAAAATTGTATCCCTAAATGTTAGAGGAATTCGTGATCACGTCAAAAGGAAATCAATGTTTACGTGGGTTAAGAAGCAAAAAGCGGACATCATTTTTTTTACAAGAAACCCATAGCACACCGGACGTAATCGATTCATGGAAATATCAGTGGTCAGGTGAAATGTATTACTCACATGGATCAAGTAATAGTAAAGGTGTTCTGGTGTTGATACGTGACACCCTGCAATTTGAATTGAAATCTATTAAAAGTGATTCCAATGGTAGACTGGTCATAGTAGAAGCGCAAGTGCAAGACTCTCCTATTCTGTTGATAAACATTTACGCCCCTGACAAGAAAAATGAAGCCGTTGAATTTTATGAAAATCTAGATTCTATTCTACTTGAGAGCGATTATGACCCGGACTATCAGCTTATTATTGGAGGTAGCAACAGCTCTCTTTCCAGTCGAGAGAGGGGTAAGACAGGGAGACCCTCTATCGCCATATCTGTTCATACTTGTTTTAGAAACCCTTCTCACAGCGATCAAACAAAACGAAAATATCAGGGGTATAATGGTAGAGGATCAGGAGTTTAAATGCATAGCTTTCGCAGATGACTTAACTAATTTTCTACGTTATAAAAGATCCTATGAATCACTTATCGTTTTATTAGATACGTACGGTAAATGTTCTGGATTTAAACTAAATAAGGAAAAAAAGAAGCCTACTGGTTAGGCAGCTCTCATTATCGACATGAAACGTTGGATATTATGAAAATTAATGAGCCAATTAAAATATTAGGAGTCTATTTCACGTATGATCGGCGCAAAAGTGACGAATTGAACTTTGATCTAATTTTAAAATCGATTAAAAAAAACTTTAAATGGTTGGCGGTGGAGAAACCTGACAATTATAGGCAAAATTCAAATTGTGAAAACCTTTGTTATGCTTAAATTTATGTATCGAGCTTCGCTAATCTGTTTTAATAAGGACATAGTAAGGCAAATCAATTCATTAATTTTTAATTTTGTGTGGAAAGGGAAAGACAAGGTGAAAAGATCATCTTTAATCAGCGATTATGAAAAGGGTGGACTAAAAATGCCACACACTGAATCATTAATTACAGCACAAAGAATTAAATGCCTGAAGAAGTATTTAGATGACTATACTAGTCCTTGGAAATCATTGGAAAGTCTTTCTATCACATTATCTAAAGAACTTTGGGTCTTCTTTCTTATTACAATGCAATTTTAGCTCTTCTTATTTACCAGACAAACTGCCGTTTTACTATAAAGAATGTCTTCAATCATGGTTTAGCTTAAATGTTCATACTCCAGCAACAAAACGTGATGTCTTGAATGAAGTCATTTGGAACAATCAGCACCTTTTGATAGATAAACAACCCATCCATAAGGAGAAGCTTATAGATGCAGGTTTTGTTAAACTAGGCGATATTATTTCGAATGACTCCAAGTTAAATAATTGGAATTTTTTCAAAGCTAGAAAGGTTTCTTTGTCTGATTATCTCCTTTTGCTTGGTATTTTTAGTTCAATACCGCCAAACTGGAAAGAGTTTCTTAATAAGGAAAGTGAAGCTTATCAAGATAATAATTTTCCAGATTTAAAAAGTATGAACTCAAAATCAATTTACTCTGCTTTAATCAAACCTATACAGACTCCGCCGACGGCTCAAGCTAAGTTCAACGCTTTATACAATATATCAGAGAATTTTGAATGGGAAAGTATGTACTCTTTGCCAGGACGAGTCACTTTAGACACAAGAACTCGAGCTTTTCAATACAAGATTCTAAACCGTATACTGTACACCAACTAAATGTTATATAAAATGAAATTAGTCCCTTCCGCTATGTGCACCTTTTGTCGGGATCACGAGGAATCTCTCGAACATCTCTTAATTTTTTGCGAACACACTAAGAACTTTTGGCTTTCTGTTAACTCTTGGTTAAACGTACACGGTATGAAGGTGGATAACCTTGATAAAGTAGATATCCTTTTTGGAATTTTCGATAACAATCCAGATAACCGTTTATTAAATCACATTATTATTCTTAGCAAACAAGTGATATATTACTGTCGGGTAAAAAACATCAAACCAAGCTGTTCTTTGCTGAAAGCCAAGGTAGTTGAAACTAGAAAACTAGAACTTATAATAGCAAAAAAGAATAAGAAAAAATTGATTCATTATAACAAATGGAAAAATATGTCAACATAACTACTATAACTTTAGGAAGGTGATAATTTGTAACATAATATAGGTTAAATATATTAGTAAGACGGTATGTTTTTTTATTATATGAATTAGCTGAGATATTACTGAGTATTGTGTATTATGTAGTGTAGTGTAGTAATGTATAATGTAAGAACTTTTTTTTCGAAATATCAGTAAAAAAAAATTAAAAAAAAAAAAAAAAAGATTACATGAACAAAGTTTCAGCCCGGGCTGAGTTTCCGCCCGCGCTGAAAATTCCAGCCCGGTTTCAGAAAACGGGCTGGAATTTTCAGCCCGGCCAAACGGGTCGAAATTCGCCTTGTAATCGCATCAGAATTTCAGCCCGGGCTGAAAAGTGGATTTGGGTATGCGCAGTGATTACTATTGATTCTCGTTATCAATCTTCCCGCGCCATTTCAAACTTGGCGGCCGGGCTGAAATCTCAGTCCGGGCTGAAATTTGTCATGTAATCACAACGAAATTTCAACCCGGTTGACCGGGCTCAAATCAGCCATGTAATCGGCCCCTTAGCGTGACACAAATACGCATTGAGAATTGGGTGACGTATTGTTTTAAATCTGTTTACTCAATAGTTATTTAATACCCTGGGTGCCAGAGGCTTTTCTCGCGCTCTGATCTGTCTTATACTAGAAATACGTGTCTTGCAGAACCTCGCGAAGCTCGGGGGAGGATGCACTGCAAAATTTTATCGATGTGGGAGGGAGACATGGAATTTCTGATTTAAATGGATAGGTTGGGTTGCTTGCTGGCAATGACCTCATTTAAAGTTGAGACATTTTCGTTCTCAGCCTCTTCAATTCAACTTGTACTTTGTGCCCTGTCTTCCTAAAATAAAATAAATGGGAGTTGGTGTTGGTCAGTGTTGGGTTTTGAGCTGTGGATCGCTATAACTGCCATGGGACTGCCCACAGACCCCTCCCCCCCCCCCCTATCTTCATTAATTTTTGTCAGAAGGAAAATTGGTCTGTAAAGTAATGTTGTGGGACATGGGTCCAGGACAATATGCAGTGGTGTTCTGTTTATTTTGATTGTCTCAATTAAATTCCATTTTTTGAAACTTGTGAGTGCTATCTCCTGTTTCCTTTACATTCTGCTATAGTTTTTGTTCTATATACTGGGGATGAAACAATTGGTAACGCAATTCTCTATTCGTTTTAATGGTTGAGATCACAGGAGGTTTCTGCTGCTGAAAAGTGATGTTGTCCAAAAAATAACAACTCAATGGTGAAAGTGGCGTGAGATTCTCCCAGCAGTAACAATACTATATTTTGGATACAGGTCATGGGAATTACAAAATTGATTGCAAAACATGAATATTCAAGATGAAGCAACAGATTCTCTGCAAATATCATAAGCAATGTATAAAGACCTGGATGGAAAATTCGTAGGTTAAGACCAGGATTTAGGCCTTCATGACCAGTTAGCATCTTTAAAAATCTTGAAATCAAAATTAATTTGTTGATGTACATTCTCCTTACTGGTGTCCATGCAGTTCACATAGCCATATAACTACAGTGAATTTGTATTCAATTTCCACAGACAACTGATGTTGAAGGTGATCAGGTTCTCAATTTGTATAATCTAAAGTATGTACTTGCTCGTAGATTGATATTGTGAGGAGATTTAAGATGCTGATCACCGTTCCAATAGTAAATGTGAAGCAGTAATGTTGATGTGTCATGTGTTTAGCTACATGTATACAGTTGCTACACATTGACATTAGCTGGTCATGATTGCTAACAGAAATTTTTTTTCCTAACAAAATGTTTTTATCCAAATTGTAAACAGAAATTCTCCCTATTAAACCATTCGAATGTTATTCTTATTGAACTATTTTATGAAGAATGATGTAAACTAAAGATACTGTATACGTATAATATATATAGTTAGCCTTAGCCTAACAGCGTCGCCTGCTGAACACCCTCTGAACAAGCTTAACTAAGATGAAACTTAACTTAGGTGAAAGGTCGGAAGCACAAGATCTGGAATTAAGATTGACGACCGGGCTATTTTTCAATTTTAGCTATTCTCAAAAACAGTATTACCCGACCGTCTGCACAGTACATTTAGACCGTACAAAAGTTCACAAAAACAACTTTTCTCTGTCTAGAATAACTATTACGACTATTTTTCGAATAAAATACAGTTCTTGCTTGTCAAAAAATGCCCGAGAAACTGATTTGCAAAAATACACAAACATATTTGCACGAGGCGACGCGAGTATAAAATCTAAGTCTTGTTTTGTTTACATAAAATCGCTTTTCAATCTATGTAATGAATGAACAAACACATAAAAATGGACAACACAATCTTCTTTCGAAAACGTTTATTCAAATCTCCATTAGTTTATGTTAAAAGCAAAACGCGTACCATTTATAGCGCATCGAGGCCGAGCCGTGTCTTCCATGAAATTCAAGAAATTAATACAGCTGAATTTAAGCTACACGTTTATAAATTATTCTTCAAAACCAACGAGAACAGAAACAAAACGTCAATCACAGATTGATATCAAGATAAATTCCCATCGAAAAAAGTAATTTGTTTTACCTTTAAGTCCCTCCGGCGACAACTGTACTTGGAAATTCTTTAAATCTTCGCTTTGGTGCTGAAATTCGTAAAACGAACCCATCTCTTCGCATTGCTAAAAACGTATTTAGTTTCTCGAAGCAAGATTTTATCCTGAAAGCTCTTCTTTTTCCACTAAAGCGGCTTCTGAGTATCCCTTAATTAGTATCCTGTCTTGACTAGCAAACCGCAAAAAAAATATTGGGTAATAACAACTTTAGTTCTCCGCTAAAAACAGCAAAAAATCCTGCAAACAGCTAAAGTGCTTACCGAACTGACGGCTGTGTAGCCGCGCGAAAAATAAAGCCTCAAAGATCCCGGATGTTTTGTGGCGTCACACGCGCATGTTTTGCGAGCTAGCCCAACGGGCGTACGCCGCGCGGACAGCACACGCACGCGAAACATTCCGCTAGCCGTGACCATGAAAAATGACGGGCATAGGTTCTATGAGTATGGGGCTGCGCAGCCGGGCCTTCGGCCCGGCGAGTGCTCCGCGGCCGCTACAACTCACTGTTTCATTCACAAACAATGCTACATCATGTAAATGTTGTATATTTGGGAAGTAATTTCCACCTGTGTGGTCTGTAGTTTTGATCATTTATCTGTAGTTTTGATCATTTAAAAAGTTCGTTAGTGACGTTAGTGAGAATATCAATAAACATACAGTGTGTAGTAAGAGAATTATTTTTCAGTGTTTGATTATCCTCTCAGTAGTTTAGCCGGTGATTTGAGCTACATTTCTTAATCGCTCTTCTTCTCTGAGCCTTTCCTGTAATCAGTGTTTGCTTTTCCCTACCGTATCAGGTATGAAAGATATTCGTCACGAGTATTTAGTTGATCGTGTAATTCTTGCCGCCTCTCGTTGCGTCCACAAACAGAATCATTTTGTCCAACACTTCCAGTCGGTGTCGCCTCTCCTGATCGGTTTGACGGTTTCGTTCAGAATTCTAATGGCGGCATTTTGTCAAGGCGTTTGAACCTAGTCAAACGGTGTGCCTAGGCTGTTCGAAGTCTTTGTAATCTATGTTCTCGTTGTCTCTTATGTAATCGATCGCGATCGCGCTGAATTTCAAGTCAGCGTTCAGCGGAGTTTCGGTGGTTAATTTTCACGGACAAGGATTTCCAGCCACTTGTGGAATCCAGCGTTGTTGTCTTTGCTGTTCTTTCTCATTTACATCAGAAGTTGGTTGTGTTTCACCGAGAGTAAACATTTTTTTCACAGACTATGAGTAAGGTTAAACGGCCGCCGGCACGGCCGCCATGAATAAACATGAATACACCATTGTCAGCGGTCGCGATTTTTGTTGCCAGGCAACTGCCGGACACCATCAAGTATATAAATATATATATAAATATATTTTTCGCTCGAATTCACGCGGCTCAGCTCCCGAGGGATGACAAATTTATTAACCTCGCTTCGCGAGGAATTACACGCATCTTATGTCTCATATTTTCGCATTATTGGAAATAATGGTCTCCTGTTCCATTTCAATAACTACAATAATGACCTACTGTTCCACCTCAGTGATTTTCTAAAATATTTTCAAATTAAACAATTAAATAAAAACATAGTCAATTAAAAATTCCATCATGGGTAGTGCCCACAGCACCCCTAACACTAGTGTTTCATGTTCGTGTCAACAAAATGAACAACACATACCTCTGGAGTAAGTAGTACCCTGTACTACCTTGGTTAGTTTTAAATAAACCTTTACTAGGCAAAAAATCAATATTGTCCATTACATTGAACGTGGAATGAAAAATTATCGACGGTCAATTTCCTATTTTTATCCAAAGCTCGCATCCCCAAATTCCTGATTATTACTGGTAAATGACTATAAAGGAACTTTTTTCATCCTTATCTAGTCTGCGAGCAAGCTCTCGGGCTCGGGTTCGGGGTTTCGGGTTCGGGGTTTGGAGGAGCGGAGGGCGAGAGCTTGCAACGATGTCTCAGAAATTTGAATGCCGCCCCAAATACTTCCCGTGTCTCTCCGCTGTCCGAGCTGTCAGAATTTGGCCAATCAGCGCAAACCGGAACCGAGCGTTAATGTCAACAAACATGAAAAATAAAAATAGTGTTGGTACGTGACGCAACACACTTTTTGACAGCCTGTCCGCTTTTAAGAATTATCTGTTTTTTTTGTAGTATCGCTGGACAAAAATAAGATTACGTTTTTCTAAACTCTCTGCTTTCACTTGTCTGAAGGTGTTCTCTTTGAATGCGTGTTTATAATTCTGTGAATAGCAAGATGTTTATATTGAAAAGGTTTCAAATTACTTTGGGACTTACGCAAATTGCGTGGTGAGCGAACGAAAGCAAAAATATATCAACTAAAATGTCACCGGCCAAAACATTAGAGCTCTTTCGATAGCCGTTCAAATGGCTGGAAATCTTTTACCTAAACGGATACTAACATGAGCCGTTCAAACGGCTGAATATTTTTTCCCAACGGATAACCCTAGCCGTTCGAACAGCTGAAGATTTTTTTAAACGGCTAATCACGGACGTTCGAACGGCCTCCTACCATTCGTTAACGGCTGATGAACGGCAAGGGAACGACTCGAACGGATAGCCCTTAGTATCGTTTTCGCGTGAGAGGTTAAAAATGCTGGTCGATAATTTTCTCGGCTGACCCAAAAAAAAGCTGAAACTTCGCCATTCTTAATTCTTCATTGGATACATCGGCAACCGAAACCGCAGACATTCCAATACCTGGTCGTCGATGATGCTTTGTAATGGACAACACTGTTTGATGCTGCCCCCTTTCAATATTTGCAGCAGCGGCAGCAAACAGTTGAAATATAAAGCTTTTGCCATAGCTTGTCGGCAAAACAGCGAGGACATCGCTACCTTTAAGTAGTGCTTCAACTGCTTGACATTGCTCGGGTTTCAATTCCACAGGAAACTTTAAATATTTAGAAAAATTCTGCACGCTTTATGAATACAACCTCCTCCGCTCTCCGTCATTTTGTTTTGCCTTGATCACGACGCACGAAGGACTTCATTGAATGACAACGTCATCATCAAATTAAATTTCAACCAATCAGCATTTTCCGAAGACTTTTTCAGCGGAGACAAACTTCTGAGACATCGTTGCAAGCTCTCGATCCTTTCCCTCATCCACCCCCTCCCCCTCCCCCAAACCCGAGCCCGAGAGCTTGCTCGCAGGCTTATCCTTATCAAGAAGTTAAACTTTAAAAGTGTACTAAATTTCACTTCGCCTCCTCACATTTTTCCAAGATTGCATCCTCCTGCTTTCTTTTCCCTATTCTGCGATAACTTGTGAACTTTATCCACATCTTGTTGTAAAAAATCTTGTTTGGCCAGTACAGAATATCACAAACGGCACTTACTTCACAGCGCGTCACAGCGCTTCATCGTGGCGATAGCTGATCAATTCTAGCAAACGTTATACTGATTCTCATCAAAGCCGCTGTCAAAATTGAAAAGTTTAGTTTGATGTTTTTCCATTGCAATGATTAAAATGCTTACACAATCCTTACGGGATTTAGACAATCAATACTGTCACTTTGCTATAAAGATTAACGATAAAAGATCACGACGTTTCGACCTCTCCGAGGTCATTTTCAAGTGGATGTAAAAATACAGAATTAGCATAAATATATTACAGTATAAAAACATAAGAATGTAGAGAACGCTAAAATGTGGTAAAATATGTAAATATAGGTGATAAAATTACATAAAAAACAATTAAAAATAAAACCAAGCGTTAAAAGACTTTCTGCCAACACTGAACAAACAGTGCGACTCAATCCGCGCTAAGTTATTTGTTTAGAAAGTCTTCTAACGCTTGGTTTTATTTTTAATTGTTTTTTATGTAATTTTATCACCTATATTTACATATTTTACCACATTTTAGCGTTCTCTACATTCTTATGTTTTTATAGCGGAGCACTCGCCAGGCCGAAGGCCTGGCTGCGCAGCCCCATACTCATAGAACCTGTGCCGTCATTTTTCATGGTCATGGATAGCGGAATGTTTCGCGGGCGCGTGTGTGTGTCACACAGGACCGTGCGTCACATCGTGGTGTGTCACACAGGACCGCGCTCCGTCGCGCAGGACTAGCTCGCGGGCGCATATGACGTTGCAAAACATGCGCATACGACGTCATGTAGAAACCAAAGCGAGGCTTTGTTTTTTGCGCGGTTACACGGCCGAATGTCACGTCAGCTAGAAAAACACTTTGATTGTCTGCTGTGTTTACTGAGCGGAGAAAACGGTTGAAATTATGAGTCGTTACTTTCCTGCATTTTTTCGCGGTTTGCTACTCAAGACAGGGATACTCAGAAGCCGCTTTAGTGGAAAAAGAAGAGCTTCCTGGGATAAAATCTTGCTTCGGGGAACGTCATACATTTTTCAGAGCGGGGAGATGTTTGATTTTATTACGGAATCCAGTACCACAGGAGCGGAGAAAACGGACACTAAAACTCTCGAACGTTATGAATATGACGGCAAACAACCTTTGCCGAAGAGGAGAAACACTGGACATCGGACAAACAAACATAAGCAGAAAAGCAAGTAACGTCTAAATGTGATTTGCAAAAATTGTTTAGTTTAATAATAAGACTTAAGCTTAAGCTTCAGTTAAATATGTTAATTTTACCCGAAGAATTTTCTCCAAGTTTTTGCATTCAGAGCTAAATTTACAACTTTGAATATCCGTGGTTTTGGCAATGAAGCGAAACAACGCTCTGTTTTTGATTTTGCGAAAAATTCCCGTTCTGATTTTATTTGTTTACAAGAACCTTTAGCGACAAGACAAAATGCGATAATTCTCTGACAGCTAAATGAAATGGCGCGGTAAAAGTTTCTGGTCGCCCGCTATTGGTAAACAAGGCGGCGTTGCCATTCTTGTCGCTGAAAATACTGATTTCAAATGTTTACAATGGAAAAAAGATTCTTCTGGTAGAATTGTTAGTGTTTTAACTGATTTCGACGACACGAAAATTAATTTGGTTTTATACTTATGCACCCACGAATCCAAGTGTGAACGTACTTTTATGACACAATTCATGAATATTTTTTCCGAACTCTTTTAAAATTATTGCTGGCGATTTTAACTGCATTGAAAACGTTTCTGATACGTTTGGAGGAAATCCTACAATTTCCATGGATTTGAAAGATCTGCACAGTGTTCTCTGGCGCAAAAAAACACGGCCGACTGAAAAATACAATGCACATGGTAATAATGCGGATAAAACTATCGGTACACGTTTGGATAATTTTTTTATTGCTCAGGACTTGTATGATTCCTTTTTAAAATTTGAAATTTTGCCTTGTGTTTTTTCCGATCATGATTCTGTTGATTTAAGCCGCAATTTGCATAATTCATTTTCCCGTGGACCAGGACTTTGGAGGCTAAATTTAGAATTTGATGTTTGCGATATGATCTCAGAAATTATTAAGAAACATGCATTGTACTGGAAAGCATTTACTTTCATTCAAGCTTTGTGGGATTTTCTTAAAGAATCTATAAAATTAGTTGCTATAGATTTTGGTCGAAGTAAACAACGCGCAACTATAAATTCTTTGATCGAAGCTAAGCGGGCTCTTATTAAAGGAGATAGCTCAGCGAAAACCACCATAGAAACGCTTGAAAGAGAAATTCGGGCCATTAATTTATCCCAAATGAGAGGAAGCCAAATTCGTAGCAGAGTCAAATGGCTTGAAGAAGGTGAAAAACCTACCAAATTCACGTGCTCAGAAAAATACTGTTCAATCTATTTATAACTCCGCCGGTGTTGAAGTCTTTTCACAAGATTCCGGCCCATTTCGATTTTTACCGTAATTTGTACTTGCAAGAACCTGTTAATTTAACAGTCCAAACCGAATTTTTTAACAATCTTGTAAACAGATTAAGTGAGAGCGAAATTTTATCCTGCGAAGGATTTTTATCTTTGGCTGAAATTACCCACGCAATGCGTGGACTTTCTTCAGGGAAAACCCCCGGTTCAGACGGATTACCTCAACAATTTTTCGCTAAATTCTGGGATCTTTTAGGCCCTATTCTGTTCGAAATTATAAATTTAGTTTGGAAAATAATTCTCTCAGTGATTCAATGCAAGGAAGCGTGACTACATTACTTTACAAGAAAGATGATAAGAAAAACCTCAAAAATTGGTGGCCCAGCCATTTCGCTACTCAATGTTGATAACAAAATTTGTTCAAAAGCTCTTACAAACAGACTTTCAAAATTGTTACCCTCGATTATTTTCACAATGGCACCGAGAACTCTCGGGACACTGTAAGGGACATAAGGAATGACATCACAACACAGTTGCAAATTGCCCCCGGGGAGGGGGGGGGGCTGGGACTCTGAGACCCTTAACCTATACTAGACCATTTTAGCTGCATTTTGCAACCCTATTCTAGAATAAACACCGAAAAATCCTACCCTATCCTAGACCTTTTCTAGACTCACTATTTTGCAGAAACTTGTTCACTATCACAGTCTAAGATACCAGGGGTCAGTAAAAATGTCGTACAGCACACATTACCGATTTTTCCATTTGCCAGTAAACCTCATCTAGACTAAATTCTTCATGCAACTGATCAGTTTTGTGGAAAATGATACCCTATTCTAGACCAAACATTTCTGATTACTATACCCTATCCCAGACTAAACTGCTTGAAAACCATACCCTTGACAGCGGCACATACCTATATAGCTCATATATGGGAGTACCCCCTCCCCTGGGCAAATTGATTTCTCCCGAATGACCAAATAGAAATTTTCTGCTTTGTGGTGTCATCCGAATATTAATTTTGTGAAATACAACAGTCAAAGCTTGTGACTCTATAAATAATTTAGCTACTGGCAACTCATCATTCAATACCAGAAATGACTAAAGTAATCATGTGCAAACCAGAAAGGACTTTCAAGTGGACCAAACGACCGGAAATGAACTTTATAAATAATCCCTTATGGACTAGACTTTCAAGTGACTCATGTAAACCGGAACTGACCTTGTATTATTGTAACCGGAAATGACTAGCTTTATAATGCAGGATGCCTTGTAACCGGAAATGACTAGCCTCTCAGGATAATATTGTAAACTTTAGGGATTTGTTATTGATGAATAAAACATTTTAAAACGAAAAAAAACACTTTTGTTTTGTTTAGCAGAGAAAACGGTTTGCAAAATCGTTTTTCCCTGCTTTTTTTCGTGGTTTGCTACTCAAGAGAGGTTTCACATTTCAGAAACAGTGAGCTTTTGTGGAATTTGTGCAGTCTAAATGCACTGTGCAGACGGTCGCGTAATAAGCTTACTGTTTTTGAGAATTGCTTAAATTGAAAAATAGCCTGGTCGTCAATCTTAATTCTAATTATTCTTGTGCTTCCGACCTTTCACCTAGTTAAGCTTATCATCATCGTTTTTGTTCAGAGAGCTCCGCTGTTAGGCTAAGCCTATCTATATATATTACTGTAATATATTTATGCTAATTCTGTATTTTTACATCCACTTGAAAATGACCTCGGAGAGGTCGAAACGTCGTGATCTTTTATCGTTAATCTTTATAGCAAAATCTTTTACTAAAAAACTACTCATTCGAATACTGTCACTAATGAGCAAAATTTCAAAACAACTCGATCGTTGGTCTGCTTGTTCTAAAGCACTGAAAAGGTACATTAAAACACTCAGATAATACCCTCGCTCTTCGGCCTTCATAAAAATAATGACCTCGCTCTACACGCTCGGTCACTAACTGGGGCATTATCCCTTACACATAGGGAATCCATAGGCTTATTTGTAAACCGCAAATGGAATTAAAATGGCAAATTACAGCCAAATTCGTTGTATCGCGATGCGCGAAATGCAAACTTCGAAAATTGTCTGTTTTTTCTGTTCCGTCAATCATCTCAGTGGGAGGCGGGGTTATGCATTTGCTTTGGAAGTTTTAATTTAAGACTGAACATGAGATCGATTTATGAAAAATTAAACGAGCTAAATGCAAGAAATATCTGTAAACTGTAAAATACCTGTAATCGGCGTGATTAAAAGACCAAAACGGAATTATGATCAAATTTCTGCGCCCGATTCGAAAGAGTACACCGTACTTAAGACAAACTTATAGCCGAAAATTCTGTCAATGATTTCATCTTCAAAATCATCTTCAAGATGATATCTTTCAAATATTTAGTTCATATTCAATCACATTGCATCTTGTTTTTGTATGTTTTCTTTTATTTTCCGTCGTTACCGCATTCGTTTTCTACATACATACTATCAGTTTACATTTGCATATTATTACCGTTGATGCATCCCTGGGAGTTGTAAACAACAGGAAAAGCTCAAACTTCTCGGCTCGCCAGAGGAGTCGATTTTGCCAGCATCTATACGAAATATTCCATGGAAGTTGAAAAAAGTTTTCCCCATCTCTAGTCGTCGAATTTTTTTCGATGCAAACTTTTGCAGCCGATAAAACGTCCAACGCCAGCGGAGCTCACTAATTTAATATGCCCGATGGAAATCAAATTTACAAGCGAAGAAACGAGTTCTAAGATAACAATCGACGGATAAAATTAACTTTCTGAATTCCTCTCCGGTATCCATCTTCTTCGATTAAGCATCCTTTCTCGCCAGCTCTCCAAATAAAATTTCTCGCCATTGAACTCTCCGAATCAAACTTGCAAGAATCTCTCAACGCGCTAAAATAACACCAGATTCAACTCGCTCCGTGTTAACCCCGCCTCCCACTGAGATGATTGACGGAACAGGAAAAAAAAAATAGAAAACTTTCGAAGTTTGAACTATCTAGTTCGACAGCGTCAAAGGTTAATCGTTGGCACTTCCATATTTGCAGGTATTGGTGGTTGACTTCGTCTTGCATAATAAACCTTTTCAACTGGCGCTTCTTGCTTGCTCTGCTCGTAGTGCTGTTTGTTCCTTGATGAAACTGAGTTCGTAGGCTTGTCCAACTTTGTAATAATCACTGGGTCACAATTTTGTTGCATTTGTGCTTGGTTGGTCTGAACTTCTTTGTTTGTGTGGTGGGAGTAGCAGAAGGTCTTTGCGGCACTTGATGTATACACGAGGCAATTACTTTTTGCTCTTAAGAAGACTCGATTCCCATCACAGCGATTCGCGGGCCTAACTGTTGGTGTGACGGAGCGTTTTGCGGCCTGTAATCATGGTTTCTTTGTTCGCCTTGCGAGTAACAACTTTGTCTGACGTGACCAATTCGACCACAGATTTCACAAACCGGCCGTCCTTCACGAGTTCGGACTCTCGGCTGTTCTTGACGGGTACCCCTGTTGGCGTATGTTCGCATGAAACCATCTATGCGTGACTGCATTTTACGTATTTCGTTCAACGCGTGAGAAACATCGGATTCAATTCTCCGGTATGGTTCGTTTCTCCCATAGTTATCAGGGTTTCTCTGTTGCGTTTGTTGCGGTCCACGTTGGGCTGCTTTTAGGAGACGGTTCTCTTCTCTTAAACGGCGAAGTTCATCTGAATCACCATTGGAAGCTGGCTGATAAGCTGCAATAGTCTGATTTCCGGTGCTGAGTTGACGGACTTGTTCTCATAAGTTATTTAGTTCCTGTTCTGCTGCTGATCCGAGGGTGGGTTGATAAGCGGCAAGTTTAGACTCTATTACTGCGGTCTCTCGTGGACGATTTCCAACTATGTTCATAAGTTGTTTCATTCCTTCTTCGAAGCGTGTCAGTTTATCGTTAAGTCCGGTGGAGGACTGGGACGAGTACCGATAGGCAGATATTGTGGCTTCCGGATTTACGCTTGTACTCGTTGAAGGCGCTGAGGTTTTGGCGTAAGTTTCAGATTGTACGATGCGTGAAATATCTTCTTCTCGTCTTTGGAATATGGACTGTTGGATAGAATAGATATAAGTCTCGCAGTATCTTCTGCCTCAGCGTAGGTCTTGGGTTCTTTCTTTAGTACCTCGGCTTGGATATCGGAGCGTAAACCTTGAATTAGGTAGCACATTTTATCTTCATTTCGAAGATCTAGGCAGTTGAACTTGTCATTCAGGTCAGCCA
The DNA here is from genome assembly GCA_022457155.1 of Cladopsammia gracilis. Taxonomy (NCBI): domain Eukaryota; kingdom Metazoa; phylum Cnidaria; class Anthozoa; order Scleractinia; family Dendrophylliidae; genus Cladopsammia; species Cladopsammia gracilis. Next base: position 99,076 of record JAJGOT010000989.1, read on the forward strand.
AGTATGATTCAATTGATTCAGTTGGTCCTTGGCGGCGCTTTGACAGTTCTTGTCGATTTCTAAGGTGGCGATGAGCAGGCGAAAAGCGCTCCTTTAATGCGTCCTTCAGTAAATTGTACGAAGCTTGGGCTGTACTGGGAAGGTTATAGTAAAACGTTGGCTCATCCTCGATGTAAGAACCTGTGAAACTCACGAGTGACGTAAAACAAAGAAAACAAAAGGCATAAAACAATAGAGTCAACTGGGAATGCAATACTACAAAGGTAACACCGAGGTAAACCCAAAACGTTTCTGCTGGCCCAGAGAGATGCAAGGCTAATTTAATAGCTGCTTGATCACTTGTGGGTTATATTTTCCCGTTGGCAAGATATAATGTGAAGCGTTGAAACCAACGATCAACGTTTTCACTTTCGCGACCGTGAAATAACGTACGTTTGACTACTGAAGATTCTGTCACATGAGGGGTAGATAAGGAAGCTTGTGCGGTTTCAAGTTGTCGGCACATTTGACGCTGTAAATTGACCATTTCTCTCTGGATATCGGAGATTTCATCGGCTGCCATGTTAGAGTAAGTGAAAATATCTTCGCTGGGATTACTTCGTAGACAAATAGGTTTAAGTTCGTCGTGTTCGGAATCTGAGTTATTAGTTCCTTTTTCTGAAATAAATAACCTCTTGCGTTTCGAAGGCGAAATCAAAGGAGTATTTTCGTCTTCGCTATCAGTTCCACTATCTGAATCACCGCTATTTCTGATTTCTGGTGCAGTATTATGTGACTCTTTCTCTTGTTCCCTGCTGAATAACTTTCTTGGACGTTTCGGTGCGGAAATAAATGGCGTAGTTTCCTCAATTGATTCTCCTGAGTTGCTTTCTTCGGTATGACTTGGTATGACTTGATTCACTTGATAAACTTGTTCTTTCGGCGCACGGCCTTACAACTGATTCGGGATTTCCGTTTGATACGTTTATTTCGTGCAAAATTGACGGTGACTCTGATCGATATGCGTTCTGTGAGGTTTGATCCTCAATTTCAACTCCGGGTGCGTTGATTCTGCTTGAGTTATCCGTTGTTTCTTGTAAGCAAAGGTGACAAGGCTCTGAATTTTCTTCTATGTTTTCTTAGTTGTACTGACTACAATATTCGGTTTCGTGTTCTGATAATTGTTGATCTGCGGCGGATTTCTTCTGGGACGATCCAGAAATTGCACGGAATCTTTGACGTAAATTGAAGTAGCCTTTGGGACCACTCTTTTTCATAAGGTTTAAATGAATAAATCTTCTTTCTCTTCTTTTTTTTTTTTTGTTTTGCTATCGTGGGATAGCAAAGTTTTTCTCTTCTTTTGCAGCGTAAAACAAATAAGTTCTGTCTTCAAACAATCGGTTTAAGTTCGTGGACAAATATTGAATGATGATAATCTTCGTGGATAAAGAGTAACTACTTGCGATTAAACACGACTTCGCAAGTAAACTCGAAATTCAAATGTAGTAAACGATAATCGGAAATAATTTTTTTCCGAGGGAATTACCTCAGTTGAAAGTTCCTTTCTTGACCTGTTTCCCACCTTCGCTGTTCTTTACTATCCAGGTTGCCCGTCACTGTAACGATAGGTTTTAAGCGTGTTCTGCAGAGATAACTTGATAACGCGCGTCGATGCGCTGGACTGGAAGAACGATTGAACGTCGGTTGAACTGTGATATTTGGCGGGGGGAAAAGCTCGGTGAGGACACAACTTAGCAGCGTGGCACTCGTCACAAAATGCCAGAGGTACACGTTCGTTGTAACTCGTCCGTATTAGCGAAGCAGAAAACGGTGGAACAGAACTGGAACTCTTCAAGGTTTATTCGTGATCTTCACACATACACACAATAAGGCTCGTGGTAACTCGGACATGCCGGAAGCAATTCAGAGGTAATTCGGAGGTAATTCAGAAGTAATTCAAAGTTGTACACTGTACAAGCTTGCTTATATATGCTATCGATATGCTAATACAGATCAAACAAAGTTCGGCAAGCCTTTCAACTAAAATTAAGTTTAAAGCACAGTAAATAACTAAGATGACCATTATTAAAAATACGCTCTTGGAAAGGATATTCAAGGCAGCTGAAAACACCAAAGTCCTTCCATAATATTGCGTTGGACTAAAGTAATTATTACTAATTTCCTGATTTTAGGGCATGTTTACAATGAGTTGATTATGAACGGAAAGTTGGGGAGACTAATGTTTAAACAGCTTTCTTTTCCAATTTCGAAAAGCAATAACGATCGGAACTTTTGATCTAAAAGTAATAACGAAAAGTGTCTTATAAACAAGTCTGAATAAACATACGTTTTAACAAGGATTTCACATCTACGAGGTATTTACTTAGGAAAACTTAATTCTAAATGACACTAAACATGAATAGTTTTTGGTTTGAGTTCCTTTTAAATATTATAAGGATATAATGGTCGTGACAGTTATATGTTTTTGTTCTCCATTTCTTTTGTTCGTTTGTCTTGACCGTGCACAAAACCGTCACAAAAGGCATTGAAATGCATATGAGCAACTGACCAGTAGAAACATTTGGGCTCACACGTTAAACAAAACAATGTGCACGGTTACGGTTCGTTCAACATAAAACAAAGCAGCTTTGTACACTCTTTTTGAAATTTGTTGAGTTTCATAACCAGTTTGTTCTATTATACTCTAACCACCATGAAACGAGTATAAAATATTTTGTAATAAATCTTCATTAAACATAACACACAGTTCCAGGGGCGAGCATCTCGTTTATTGATGTCCGTGAGCACAAAGAGGTTACAACATCACAAAATGTACACAGTCCTATAAATCACATCAAAGTTTGCACACAAGAAAAGCTTCCGAACAGTTTCAGCGTAACTTACAATGCACCAGGATTGCGTAACCACTACATCATTACATTTCATTTAAAGATGTACGTAGTTCTACAGGTTGCATCAAAATTTACAGACAAAAGTAAAATAAAAAGCAAGTATAAAGAGATGCCTTGAATGGTTTCTGCATAACTTACAATCTCTTAAATAGCCAAGCTAATCCCACCGGATTTCTAAACAACTTGAATCATTAACACTTCATCCTATACATACTGTACATTCCTTGGATGTACACCACATGCTACATACTTTATAGTTATAAACATGCCGAAACATTACAAAATACATTTAACTATGCAAACTCAATTTGCATTGGTAATTAATACCCTGGGGATTATGTTAATGAGACTATAAAATAATTTACATGTGCCCCACCCCATCACTCTACTCGAGGCCGCAAAAGTGAATAGTTTGGCGTTTCTGTTATCAACCCCGACTTACTCGATGGCCGACGTGGAACAAGTTCCTCGCGTTGTGGTAGATGAAACAATAGAGACCTTAAGATTGAGGTTTTCCCCTTAAACCGCAAACCACAAACGTCGGCCAGCAGTTTACAGTTCGGAGTTCGCCGTATGAACAAAATCTGGGCTTAAGATTGAGGGTTTCTTTTTACCTATGCTTATTACCGGAGCCATCTAGGAAACAAAGTATACATTCATGCATATACATTCATGCATTCACATATCATCAGAAACTGGCTTTTGTTTTACTTTATTTGTCGTAGTTTAACCACAAAGTAATCCGACTGGCAAATCAGTTCCAAAACAAACAGCCGGCTGCCATGTTTGTTTACATTCGTTCGTTCACTTCTCTTTAAGCTGAGAAATCGTCTTCAAAATTACGTTTCTATGAAAAAGAATTCGATAATTAATAAGCGAAAGAGTTCTAAAAAGTAGTATTTCCTCTCAAACGTGGGATTGTGATGTTTTAAGGTGCAAAAAAACTTGCGGTAAATCACTTACCTCTAGAGCGTGGTCTAGCCGTACAAACGTGAACCTCAAACCGCAAACCTGACGGCAAGGCACTGGTCACGTGACTTCTTGACGTTTGCGGTTCGCGGGAAATGCCGAAAAACCTCGATCTTAAGGTCTCTAATAGCAGCGCTAATAAGCTCTCCAGCCGACGCGGCAGTTCACAGCGGCTGAAGTTTGACTGGCTGTACAGGTGAATGAGATACCGTTTATCAGGTGTGTTTTGCTCTTCGCGTCCCTGGTTTGTTGTTTAATTCTTGCACTGATAATTGCCTGTGAGGTCTGCCGGCGTGGCGAAGTTTTCTCTCCGTTAATGCTTGCGTATCTTCTCTGCGTGATAAAATTTTTGTATTGATGTATACCTGTGAGGCTCGCCGGCGTGGCGAATTTGTTTTGGATAATTTATGCCTGTGAGGCTTGCCTGTGTGGCGGGATTGAATTGATATTGCCTGTGTGGCTTGCCTGCGCGGTGAATTTGTATTGATAATTGCCTGTGAGGTCTGCCTGTGTGGCGAATTTTTTGTACTGATAATTGCCTGTGTGGCTTGCCTGCGCCGTGAATTTGTACTGATAATTGCCTGTGAGGCCTGCCTGTGTGGCGAATTTTTTGTACTGATAATTGCCTGTGTGGCTTGCCTGCGCCGTGAATTTGTACTGATAATTGCCTGTGAGGCCTGCCTGTGTGGCGAATTTTTTGTACTGATAATTGCCTGTGTGGCTTGCCTGCGCCGTGAATTTGTACTGATAATTGCCTGTGAGGCTTGCCTGTGTGGCGAATTTTTTGTACTGATAATTGCCTGTGTGGCTTGCCTGCGCGGTGAATTTGTACTGATAATTGCCTGTGAGGCCTGCCTGTGTGGCGAATTTTTTGTACTGATAATTGCCTGTGTGGCCGTCCTGTGCGGTGAATTTGTACTGATAATTGCCTGTGAGGTCTGCCTGCATGGCGAATTTTTTGCTCTGTTATCGCATGGGAGGCTTTTCTGCGTGATTTCTTCCATACAATTTGTTCCATTGCCCGTGAGGCTTGCCGGCGTGGCAAATTTGTTTGGAGCAACCGAAGTTGTGAGGTGAGATAAGAACACTGAATGTAACAGGATGGCTGGATGAATAATGTACTCTTCAGAATGCTTTATTTCGTAACCGTCCCTGGCATAATTGTTGTCGTAGCCTCGTAGACTTTATTTTATTTTCCCCCGCCGTTTTTTCTTCGGCTATATTTTTAATAGCTCCTGTTCAGGGTGAGTGACTCCTGTTGATATACCGTATATCTCGGTAGCCACCAGACGTTCTGCTCCAGACGTGTTGAAGTCGCTCCCTCCTGGTCAGGAACCCCGATACCACTAGACGTGTTTGTTTTCCATACATCTTACTGGGTAGAGTTTCGGAGTTAGGTTAAGGGAATCAAGCCGAGACTCTGTATGACCTAGGTGGATATAAACGGGGTTCCTGACCAGGAGGGAGCGACAGAGGTAGTTAATTGAAGTGGCATGCTCTCGTCGGGTGAGTCTCCTGAGTTAGAAGCATTACAATTGAGCTTGGACATTGCTAGCTAAATCAACAGTTGTCAGGTGTTATTTGTGTACAGTATTATCATATTAGTCTTCTCATAGGTTTGTTACGAGTTACATTAGGTTATATTACATATTAAGGATAAGTAAGAGTAGGGGTGGGGATTGGGAAGAGTAAGGATTGGGAAGAGTAAGGATTGGGAAGGGTAAGATCATGTTTGTGTTATAAACTTCCTGTGGTGTCGAAAAGATGAGAATGGAAGTGAGCTAAGGGAAGGCCAGAGCGATTCTCCATATCTTATTACCATGTCATTAATAACAATATCCAGGGTAGAATATTACACTATGCAAACTCAATTTGCATTGGTAATTAATACCCTGGGGATTATGTTAATGAGACTATAAAAGAAGTTACATGTGCCCCACCCCATCACTCTACTCGAGGCCGCAAAAGGGAAGAGTTTGGCAACCCACCCTCCCACCCGATCGAGTAAGTCGGGCTTGATCCTCTCAGCTCCCATCTTCGCCTGGTCTTGGGCTTGTCCCAGGCCAGAGCAATTCTCCATATCTTATTACCATGTCATTAATAACAATACCCAGGGTAGAATATTACACTATAGGTAGTCAGACGAGAGGGGTCATGTAGCAGGGACATGTCGCAGCGACATGTAGCAGCGCGAAAAAAATGTGTAGTACACACTGAGGGACATGAAGCAGGGACGTGCAGCGGGGCCATGTAGCAGGGACAAAATCATAGCGCTTGCACATACATGAAAATGTTGCGGGGACATGTCTCAGGAACATGTTGCAGCGACACAGCCCCTCGTGTGAACTGATGCTTTCATAATTGTGCAACACCAATTTTGGGGACATGTTGTCCCCCGCGACGTGTCCCGTGAAGTTCAACAAGTTGAACTCCGTGCGACATGTCGCGGGGACAAAATGTCTCCAAAATTGGTGTTGCACAATTATGAAAGTATCAGTTAACACGAGGGGACGTGTCGCTGCAACATGTTTCTGGACATGTTCCCGCAACATTCTCATGTGTGTGCAAGCGCTATGATTTTGTCCCTGCTACATGTCCCCGCCGCATGTCCCTGCTACATGTCCCTCAGTGTGTACTACAGAAATTTTTGTCGCTGCTACATGTCGCTGCGACATGTCCCTGCTACATGACACCTCGTGTCTGACCACCTTATAGCCTGGATCAAAGGTCACATCAAATTTAACGCATTACGTCATCCAATTGTCCCGTTTCACACAATGCATATTTATATCACGCTAAGATTTTTCGTCGTTTCCGAAACAAAATTTGCTATATTTGAACTTTCACAAATGACTCCCGGTCCCCATCAACCCCGTATACAAAGAGCATTCCATATTCACGAGTTGGCTCACAGGAGCCTTTGATTAGTTCTATAAGCTAAGACTGCTTCACAACAAAACAACGCGGGCTTGTTCATGTAAATCGCCAAGGGAAAGACGCTTCGTTAGAGGTATAACAAAATATAAGGGGCTGTTTACATGATGCCGGTATGACTTTCATACCCGTACGAGTTCATCCCGGTCCCCCTTGTGGTTCTGTATTCGTTTACATGATACCAGCACAAAATCTCACGAATTCATCCCGGTAGCTGTACCGGATCGAGATTCTCATAGCGGTACGAGAACTTATACCTGTACCAGGTTAACGCGGAACAACCTTTTATTTCGGTATCAAATCACTCTCTTGGAAGACTGGAACGGGCAACGCATGCGTAATATTACGCATAATATTACGTGTAAAAATATTATGCATAACACGGTATTTCGATCGGTACGAAGTGTCCCTTCACGGTCCCTTCATGTAAACACGGTATGACTTCATACCACCGGAACGAAAGTCTTACCGGAATCACAAAACAGCCCCTAAGTTTCGTTGCAGGCACAATTATTTGAAGATTACAGATGATAACAACGTGCAAGTCGGTCAACACTGTGGTGACCTCACTAAAATTGAAGTTTTTGTATATGGAGCCTTCGCAGTGATAACATTCCACTCGGAGTACCGTATATACAGTGAGAAAAAGAGAGGATTTCAGTTACTATTGACTGATGTTGACATGCCTGGTAAGTGCAAGTAGGAAAGCATCTCGTCATACTAGCCAAAATTATAGCATTAATCAACAATGTTTTGAAGTACTTCCCTTACCGAAAGCAGAACAAAGACAGATCAAACAAAACAGTTTTGATGCGCATTAGCCGATGATTAGCAATGCGTATAAAAGTAAAGACTCAAAAAAAAGAAACAAGTCGGAAATTAGGTTAACTTAATTTAAGTTACTTTAATTTAGACTTTACGTTTTAAGGTTTTGTTTTAAAGGGGATCCGTAACTTAGGGCGCGTTTCATTTGTCAAAACTGGTCGGACACAAGGAATTATTTCTCATTGGTCTAAATCACGAGAAAGCAAACGGCCGGTCCACCTGATTATTGGAGTGGTCTTTGCATGGATGTCGCGCAGGTACGCCAAAAAGGCTGATGCGAAAACATTTGGCATACGCAGTGCTGCAATTTTGCAATACAGTGCTAGTTTTATTCTCATTCTGATTTTAGAGGTTGGCGCAGCAAATGGCCATTTTTGTAAGGATATTAATGGAGTCGAGATCTTAGTCTGCTCGCCTGTTGGTACATTAGCGGGAAGGCAAAGTTTGGTTGTTGCTTATACAAGAACAACAATGCCAGCTATGTAAGTTACCATTAGCTTTCATATGTATTTCAGCACCATGTCTACAAGGCTGGGTAAGATTTTACGGTTCTTGCTACAAATTCTCTAACAACAAACTGGATTGGAACTCAGCAAAATCAGCCTGTGAAGCACTAGGATCAACGCTTGCAGTGTTGAATTCAGTAGCTGAAATTCACACAGTTTTCCAAATTAATGCAGCAAATGCATGGATTGGTTTGCACAGGGATGCCAAGGACTGGTCACGCTGGCTGTGGGTTGATGGGTCACGCGGTACTTTCACTAACTGGAACGATAGGGAACCAAACAACGCCGGAAATGTCGAGGATTGTGTGGAAACAAATGTTAAGATCTTAGGAAAATGGAATGACCAAAGATGTGATGAACCTCGTTATTACATTTGTGAGACAAGTGGTAAGTTATACAATTTCCTAACAAGATGTTTGTGATGCGCAGTCAAATATTTATACCCACCGCAGGATTTTGAATGATTTCATATTTGTATCTGTTTTAATCTGCTTTTTTAAGCTATTGATTTATATCCTGTAATATTAAACACACCCGAAAATTGTTTTTAACGGACTCGTAATAAACCGACACTCGCCGATCCAAACAGGGTATCCTCTGATTGGAGAATAATTATTTCAAGGTTTCATTTGTAAATAACTCTGCCAGCATAAAAACGCAATATTTCAACCATTTTATACATAATATCTTAATTTGTGAAGAAAGGTCTATTATTATGGCATCTTAAATGTTTATGGTGTTTGTTTTTATAGAGAACTCGATAATCCAAATTAACCATGTGTGTCGGAGAGGGACATAAAATGCCACGACCTCATACAGCAAAATTATTTTAATATAACCTTCCTTTCTGGTAAGAAAGCCGGTGTAAATTTCTATTTCAACAATTATCTTCCGAAAGCGTGCCCCCAAAACTGGATTCATCTGCAAGGTTCTTGCTACTGGTTCTCGTCCAATACCTTGGATTGGAAAGCAGCAAAATTCGCTTGTGAAGCGCTGGGATCTAACCTGACAGTGGTGAATGCACAAGCGGAACAACAAGTACTTGGTCCAAATGTAGGAACGAGCACATGGATTGGCTTGCACAGGGATTCCAAGGAAAACACAACCTGGCTTTGGATTGATGGTTCGCAAGCTATTTTCACTGACTGGTCACAAAATCAACCTAACAATTGGAAAGGCATTGAAGATTGCGTGGAAATGAGAACGGCAGGAAAATGGAACGACAGAAAATGTAGCAATTATCTTCATTACGCTTGTGAAATTATTGTGGGTAAGTCAGGGGACATCATATTTTAATAAGCTTAGTGTTTCGTTCAGTAACATCTGAAATGGAGAATGTACTAAAACAAGAAGAACAAGAAGAAAGCTTTCCAAGGAACAAAAGGAAAAAAAATACAAAAGTATGGAACAAAACGCTCGCAAACCCCAGCAGGATTTGGTCACCATTATTTAGCTTTTTTTCTCTATTCAAACTACTTGTCATTTTTTTATTAATTAACTACTTGTCATTTTTTTTAATTAATTAACTACTTTTCTTTTTTTATTAATTGGCTACAAGGACCCAGGTGCCAAAAGATTTCTCCGGGGAGTGATGTACGTGTCTCTCCTTCCAATTGTCTCTCGTCCAATCAAGATTACGGATCAACTTGTTTCTTTTCCTGTGCTCTCGGTTACCAACTCAACGGTCCTTCATCTATTCGGTGCGGAATTGGGGGGATCTGGAGCGAGGATGTTAACACAGTCAGCTGTTATGGTTTGTATTTGATTTTTACTCTTAATAAGTGAGCCGTTGCCATATATGGCAAGTGCCTGTTACGGCTGGGTTTCCTGTTTTGCGATTCCCGGCGTTTTAGTCACGTGACCTTTGTTTGGTGTTACTTTCTAGTTCGCAGTTGTTTGGCAATTTGTTTGGCGATGGCGTCCGGAAAATTTACTCGAAGTAACGACTAAAAGAGACCTAAATTGACTAAAATAGATCGAAATTGGCCCAGATCTATATTGTTGCAACCAGGCGGATCGACATTGTTGACACCTGAAGGAATAAAGTCTGTCAACAAGTGAATTTGTGCTTACAGTGCCCACTTCAGTTTTCCTGGGTTACTTGTCCGAGACCTAACGGATATCCGTTTTTTGTACAGCCAGCGATCATAGAATAATGACGTTATGGAACTAAATAAAAAAAATCGACCTTGTTGAACGAGGGTAACACTTAACAGTCTCTCGAGAGACTGACAAACCTGTGGCCCTCGAATTCCGGATCGAATTGGAATTTGGTAATGTTGGTTTTTGTGGAGAGAGGAAAACCGGAGTACCCGGAGAAAAACCATCAGAGCAAGGATGAGAACCAACAACAAACTCAACCCACATGTGACGCCGGGGCTGGGAATCGAACCCGGGCCACATTGGTGGGAGGCGAGTGCTCTCACCACACACCACCCCTGCTCCCATCACATTGCCCGATCACGTACCATCGTCATGTGCGGTTGTCTTGACGTCTTGGAATTGGTTAGGTGCCGGTAGTTAGTTCTTGCCATTGGTTTAGTGAAGTTGCTTTATTTTAGTAAACCGTTTAAAAATTAGTGGTTTGAACATGATAAAAACGTACCAATCACTTGTTATAGTCTCATTGGCCAAAATTTATAACGAAGACCAGTGCGGTTATGAACCAGAGACGCGAGGCCATTATTTGACGATACACTACTTACTTGACTCTAAAGAACTGACTTTCGTAGGTTCTCAAAGTGAAACCGTTACAGTCAAAGTAACCAACAGCTTTCCAATAATATATATAGATAGGCTTAGCCTAACAGCGGAGCTCTCTGAACAGAAACGATGATGATAAGCTTAACTTAGGTGAAAGGTCGGAAGCACAAGAAAAATTAGAATTAAGATTGACGACCAGGCTACTTTTCAATTTTAGCAATTCTCAAAAACAGTAAGCTTATTACGCGACCGTCTGCACAGTACATTTAGTAGACTGCACAAATTCCACAAAAGCTCACTGTTTGAGAAATGTGAAACCTCTCGAGTAGCAAACCGCGAAATAAAGCAGGGAAAAACGATTTTGCAAACCATTTTCACCGCTAAACACAACAAAAGTGTTTTTTTTTTCTTTTAAAATATTTTATTTATCAATAACAAATCCCTAAAGTTTACAATATTATCCTGAGAGGCTAGTCATTTCCGGTTACAAGGCATCCTGAGTTAAGGCTAGTCATTTCCGGTTACAATAATAGAAGGTCAGTTCCGGTTTACAGTCACTTCAAAGTCCAGTCCATACGGGATTATTTATAAAGTTTATTTCCGGTCGTTTGGTCCACTTGAAAGTCCTTTCTGGTTTGCACATGATTACTTTAGTCATTTTTGGTAATGAATGATGAGTTCCCAGTAGCTAAATTATTAGAGTCACAAGCTTTGACTGTTGTATTTCACAAATATTCGGATGACACCACAAAGTAGAAAATTTCTGTTCGGGGGGGGGGGGGGGGGGGTACTCCCATATATGAGCTATATAGGTATGTGCCGCTGTGAAGGGTATGGTTTTCAGGCAGTTTAGTCTGGGATAGGGTATAGTAATCAGAGATTTTTGGTCTAGAATAGGGTATCATTTTCCGCGAAACTGATCAGTTGGATGAAGAATTTAGTCTAGACGAGGTTTACTGACAAATGGCATTTAATAATCGGTAAGGCGTTCTGTACGACATTTTTACTGACCCCTGGTATCTTAGACTGTGATAGTGAATGAGTTTCTGCAAAATAGTGAGTCTAGAAAAGGTCTAGGATAGGGTAGGATTTTTGGTGTTTAGTCTAGAATAGGGTTGCAAAATGCAGCTAAAATGGTCTAGTATAGGTTAAGGGTCTCAGAGTCCCAGCGGCACACCCCTGCCCAAAAATTTGCAAAGTACCCCCGTCCCCCCGGTCATTTTGCAACTGTGTTGTGATGTCATTCCTTATGTCCCTTACAGTGGCCCGAGAGTTCTCGGTGCCATTGTGAAAAGTTGCTTTATTTCGAAAAACCCATGTACCATAAGTATGGTCTTAATGAAAAAGCGTGCTCGCATGTCATTCTCATCGTCAGCAGAAGTCCATTAGGTAAAAGAAACTAGTTTTAACATTAACTAAAAACCAAGTATTGAGTATTGCTGATAGGGTGGGAGTGAAAACACCCCACACCCTTCCACAGGTTCAAATTTTAATGTAGCTTGGAAAGGCGTGGTAACCAGTTATCCGGTTCCACATTTGCAGTACCATTGCTAAACCAGACGCCCAAGATTCGCATTCTTGACACCCACGTCAGGCCATAAGGAGTGTCCGGACGTGAGCACCAAGCTCCTAACTTCATGGCTTCTGTACTCTTTGCCACATTTAATTTAGTCCCTGTACCTGTTTTGTAATTGTGAAGTAAGGTAAAGAATTTGTCTAAAGAAACAATGTTGTTTACAAAACATGTGGAGTCATCCGCATATTGGTGAATTTTAGAACGCTTTTCTCAGGCTTCTGGAAGGAGAAAACCTTCAATAGTATCATCCTTTCTTATACTGGTAGCCAAAACTTCTGCACATAAAATGTACAAAAGTGGAGACCAGGGATCTCCCTGCTTCACCCCACACTCGAGTGGAATTTCTTTAGTCAAAAAACCATTAACTATAATTTTCATATTTGCTTGACAGTATAATGTAGAAATCCACCGCTAGAAATTAGGGCAAAATCCAAAACGACTTAAAACAATGGTAAAAAGTTTACCAATGTTTTTCTACCCTGTCAAAGGCTTTCTCTTGATCAATATTGACAGCAAGATACCAGTTTCATTGGTAATATTTATATAATCTAGAGTGTCACGCAAGAGAAATAAATTCTCAAAAATCGTCCTACCTGGGACAGAACAAGTTTGATCTTCTTGAAATAATCGAGGGTAACACTTTTGAAAGTCTGTTTGTAAGAGCTTTTGAACAAATTTTGTAATCAACATTGGGTAGCGAAATGGCCGGGCCACCAATTTTTGAGGTTTTTCTGATCATCTTTCTTGTATAAAAAGTAATCTAGTCACGCTTCCTTGCATTGAATCACTGAGAGAATTATTTTCCAAACTAAATTTATAATTTCGAACAGAATAGGGCCTAAAATATCCCAGAATTTAGCGTAAAATTCTTGAGGTAATCCGTCTGAACCGGGGGTTTTCCCTGAAGAAAGTCCACGCATTGCGTGGGTAATTTCAGCCAAAGATAAAAATCCTTCGCAGGATAAAATTTCGCTCTCACTTAATCTGTTTTCAAGTTTGTAAAAAATTCGGTTTGGACTGTTAAATTAACAGGTTCTTGCAAGTACAAATTACGGTAAAAATCGAAATGAGCCGGAGTCTTGTGAAAAAACTTCAACACCGGCGGAGTTATAAATAGATTGAACAGTATTTTTTCTGAGCACGTAAAAAAGAATTTGGTAGGTTTTTCACTTTCTTCAAGCCATTTGACTCTGCTACGAATTTGGCTTCCTCTCATTTGGGATAAATTAATGGCCCGAATTTCTCTTTCAAGCATTTCTATGGTGGTTTTCACTGAGTTATCTCCTTCAATGAGAGCCCGTTTAGCTTCGATCAAAGGATTTATAGTTGCGTGGCCTTTTAATATCGCGATTTAAGTTAATGTGCCTTGTTTACTTCGACCAAAATCTATAGCAACTAATTTTATAGATTCTTTAAGAAAATCCCACCAAGCTTGAATGGAAGTAAATGTTTTCCGGTGCAATACATGTTTCTTAATAATTTCTGAGATATTAAATTCTAAATTTAGCCTCCAAAGTCCTGGTCCACGGGAAAATGGGGCTTAAATCAACAGAATCATGATCGGAAAAACACAAGGTAAAATTTCACATTTTAAAAAAGAATCATACAAGTCCTGAGCAATAAAAAAATTATCCAAACGTGTACCGATAGTTTTATCCGCATTAAACCATGTGCATTGTATTTTTCAGTCGGCCGTGTTTTTTTTGCGCCAGATATATATCAATATAAAATGACGAACACTGTGCAGATCTTTCAAAGGCATGGAAATTGTAGGATTTCCTCCAAACTTATCAGAAACGTTTTCAATGCAGTTAAAATCGCCAGCAATAATTTTAAAAGAGTTCGGAAAAAATATTCATGAATTGTGTCATAAAAGTACGTTCACTTGGATTCGTGGGTGCATAAGTATAAAACCAAATTAATTTTCGTGTCGTCGAGTTCAGTTAAAACACTAACAATTCTACCAGAAGAATCTTTTTTCCATTGTAAACATTTGAAATCAGTATTTTCAGCGACAAGAATGGCAACGCCGCCTTGTTTACCAAGAGCGAGCAACCAGAAACTTTCACCGCGCCATTTAGCTGTCAGAGAATTTATCGCATTTTGTCCTGTCGCTAAAGTTTCTTGTAAACAAATAAAATCAGAACAGGAATTTTTAACAAAATCAAAAACACAGCGTTGTTTGGCTTCATTGCCAAAACCACGGATATTCAAAGTTGTAAATTTAGCTCTGAATGCAAAAACTTGGAGAAAGTTCTTCTGGTAAAATTAAGACTTAAGCTTACATAAGCTTAACTTAAGCTTACATGTAAGTCTTAACTAAACAATTTTTGCAAATCACATTTAGACAGTTACTTGCTTTTCTGTTTATGTTTGTTTGTCCGATGTCCAGTGTTTCTCCTCTTCGGCAAAGGTTGTTCGCCGTCATATTCAGAACGTTCCAGAGTTTTAGTGTCCGTTTTCTCCGATCCTTTGGTACTGGAATCCGTAATAAAATCAAACATCTCCCCGCATTGAAAAATGTATGAAGTTCCCCGAAGCAATATTTTATCCAAGAAAGCTCTTCTTTTTCCACTAAAGCGGCTTCTGAGTATCCCTTAATTAGTATCCCTGTCTTGAGTAGCAAACCGCGAAAAAATGCAGGAAAATAACGACTTTACTTCACCGCTAAACACTGACCAGCGAAAGATCCAAACTTTTTAAAACATGTTCATCGAGCTGACGGCTGTGTAGCCGCGCGAAAAACAAAGCCACAAAGATCCCGGATGTTGATGACGTCATCGCTAGCCCAAAGCGTACGGCGGGCGTTCGGCGTGCGGCGGCGGGCACACAACGCGCCCGCGAAACATTCCGCTAGCCATGACCATGAAAAATGACGGACATGGGTTCTATGAGTATGGAGCTGCGCAGCCAGGCCTTCGGCCTGGCCAGTGCTCCGCTAATAACAATTTCTGCACCATACCAACACTCACAGGCCCGCTCAACCAATGTAGAGAATTTAGCTAATGAGACCTCACCTGTATGAATTTGCAAACAGTGAGTGTTACGAGGTTGCAGTACTGGACCACGGAAAGGAACCTGCAGATTCTCTTAAAAACTGCATTAACTTGCATTTGTGTCATTATCTATAGAATGTCAAGGAGCTCTTGGTATGGAAGACGGTACGATCTTAAACAGACAAATTAGTGCCTCTTCACAGTTGGATGCCAACCATGCAGCCATCCAGGGCAGACTAAACTCCCAAGCAACTTCATGGTCCGCTTTCACTAGTGACGTTAATCAATGGCTCCAGGTTGATCTGGGTAATACGCACATCACTGTGACACTTATAGCAACACAGGGAGGAAATACTCACAGCCAGTGGGTCACCAATTACACACTGGGATACAGTGACGATGGTATTAACTTCCATTTCTACAAGGAACAAGGACAAAATGAAAGTAAGGTAGGGCACATTATCTTCAACGGAAAGTGACAAGCTAAAAAACTTAATTTCATCATAAAAAATTAATCAAGTTGTTAACTTTAATGTATAATCACTTTAAAAGCTGTTATGACAGACACTGTCATATAGTCCACGCCTCAGGAATAATAAATAGAAAAGAAAAATTTCCTGAAATCGAGAACCGGTGCCGACAAGACGTATTGTATTGCTAATCTTTCATTTTTGCTTTTGTATCAGTCCCTAAAGAAAACAGATGATAATATAGAAGTTAGCCAGGATAACAATGACGGATTTGATAACTTCTTGAACTTTACCCATTCTTAATGGCTTCGTATCTGCTTATCACAGGTGATTGATGGAAACACAGACCAGGATACTATTGTTTATCATAAACTAAATCCACCAATCAGGGCACGTTATATCCGTTTCCAACCAGAAGCTTGGCATAACCACATATCGATGAGGGTGGAACTCTATAACTGCAGTACTAAAGGTTTCCTATTATAAAAAAATGTTTATAGTTTTATCTTTGTTTTTCTTCAGTATCAAAATCTTGCTTATATACAACAGGACGATAAAAAGAAGAAAGAAGTGGAGTGTCTAGATAGAGTAAAAATAAACTTTGCACTTTATAAATGTTTTAACCTATTCAAACCAGAATGGTAGAATATCAAGCAAAATGTAACCTTAGGTTTATCACAGGTTCTTTTCCTTTTTTAGCAATTTGTAGTTCCCTTTCGTCGTTTCGATAACTTATCTGTGATTCTCCGTCGTCATGGAATACTTTCGAAATCTCCCCAAAACTGGAAAATTATAACATAATTTCCACATAGTAAATGTATTAAGCTCAAGTAGTCTATCAAGTGTGATTCTCCGAGTTAGTGTAGTTCTAAAAATAACTGTTGTTGACAATGACTGACGTTTCGACAACCTGAGCGGAAATCATTTTAAGAGTCGTGTGAAATGTCCACTGTCATTTCGTGGTTTAAAATTTATCAGGTTCTTGCTGTCATTGGTCAGTTGGGCCTTGAATTCTGTCAGTGCTTGATCAGTTTCCATCCGTGCGTTTTCAATGTAAGTTAGTTCAGGCTATTGTTTATTGCTCTGTTAATTTCGTTTATAAGTCGTTGAACAGCTACATCCTAGACTATTAGACGTGGCACTTGCAAGAAAAACGAACTTAACACAACGAAAACCAACCTGACACCTGTTACCACAGCGACAATACACTACATCAAGAATACATCTGAGGCCATCACACGGATCCTACAGCCTTGCAATATCCGTGTCGCTTACAAACCGATCACTACTTTACAAGAGCTTCTTGCTAATGTTAAGGGCAGAGAAGAGCCTAGCGACATGAAAAGACAAAGTTCAGTATACAAAATCAAATGTTGTGACTGCCAGACCACCTACATCGCTGAGAACGGCAGCAATTTAAACATAGGAATGACACAATA
>JAJGOT010000264.1:0-222500 GCA_022457155.1 Cladopsammia gracilis
GAAAAAGCACTTGCGATTTGCTTAGAAATTGGTCACCTAAAAGGAACGGCTGGACATTGCGGAAAGCTGGGAGTTGTGTTCCAGGAACTCGGTGACTATGCCAAGGCCAAAGAATATTATGAAAAATCAATTGAGATCAGTAAAAAGATTAAAGCGATTGATATTGAGTTAAGTTACCGTATTCACCTTTCACTTGTTATGCTATTGGAAGGCAACATACAGGAAGCTGAATCTCATCTCTTTACAAGCATTAAAATATTTGAGGATATGCGAAGTTCCCTAAAAGATAATGACCAACTTAAGATATCTCTTTTTGACGTGTATGTTGATTCCTACCAGTTGCTCAGTGGACTGTTTTTTTATATTAAAAATCTTGATAAGGCTCTTTACGCTTTAGAGCTTGGACGGGCAAGAGCCCTGGCAGACTTAATGTCATCTCAGTACTCCGTGGATAAACAAATATCAGTCAATACACAGACATTGGTTGGTATTGAAAAGTTAATGAAAAGTGAACGTAACTGTATTTGTCTATACATTTCCTATTGTAAGCAAATGATAAATTTGTGGATCCTTAAAGCAAACAAACCAACACGTTTCCGACAAATGGACGTCAATGACTGTTTGCTTAACAAAGCATTGGTAAGAACTGTGCACGAAGTTTTTGATAGCGAAATCTTTAGAGAGTTGCACGTCGTAGCTCAAGAGCAGTGCGAAGATCGATCCTGGTTTCCTTTGAACGTTAACTACCCAACGCCTAAATCATTTCAGGAAGACAGCCTCGCAGCACTACGCCTTGTAGAAGAGGAGGAAGACGAGACCCAACAACCCGACCCTACTCTTAATGATGGCTACAACATGTTCATTGCTCCTGTTGTTGATCTATTGGATGAGCCGGAAATCATCATTGTTCCTGACCGCTCCTTGTTCAAAGTTCCATTTGCAGCGTTACAGGATGGAAGTGATAAGTATCTTTCGGAGAGTTTTAGAATCCGCATTGTTCCTTCTTTGACGACTCTGAATCTTATTCGGGACAGTCCAGCAGACTATCACAGTCAAACTGGTACACTAATAGTGGGTGACCCTGCTGTCGGTGACGTGCTTTACAAGGGACGTCCTAATAAGATATCACGACTGCCTTTTGCAAAAAAGGAAGCAGAGATGGTTGGACGACTTCTCAGAGGTCAGCCTTTGTTAGGAAAGCAAGCAACTAAGCAGGCGGTTCTTCAAAGCATTAATTCAGCAAGTCTGATACATTTCGCTGCTCATGGTAATGCCGAAAGAGGAGAAATCGTTCTTGCCCCTCCACCTTCCATTAACAGGACTCCAATAGAAGAAGACTATTTATTGACAATGGTTGATATTTCACAGGTTCAACTGCGAGCCAAACTGGTAGTCCTCAGCTGTTGTCACAGTGCACGTGGAGAGATCAGATCGGAGGGAGTTGTTGGAATTGCTCGAGCGTTCTTAGGATCTGGTGCACGCTCCGTGTTGGTGGCCCTGTGGGCTATAGAAGACGGTGCAACAAAGCAGTTGATGAGCCGTTTCTACGAGCACCTTGTTTGTGGGGAAAGTGCCAGTGAATCACTTTACCAGGCTATGAAGTGGATGAGAGCAAATGGATTTTCTAAAGTGGGACAGTGGGCACCTTTTATGCTGATTGGAGATAACGTAACACTTCATTTTGGAAAGTAGAGGTTAGTGTGATGTAATGCTTTCTATGTTTCGACTCGAAAGGGAAATGAAAATTAACAAGACGCTGTCGGAGCGTATACTTGGGCGTCGTTGTATTAGGCGTATTGGAATGTATATATCTTGGAAAATCTGCATCATGCACGTCAGTTTAGGGTTTGATGACAGGGAGTGCACTAAGTATTGGGATAGTCTTGTATGTCGTTGACTGTCGGTACACATTTTGACATTTGTAACTGGAACGCAAGAAGACGTACGTGAAGTGCGGGTGCAAGGATTATATTTAACGCCTGTAGAATTTGGAAAAGCTTAATTGTAATTTCGCGAGCGAAACTGCAAGGAAAACAGAGAATTCATGGAAGCGCATAGTCTGTATTCAGGTTTCAAATTACTCTTTTGACATATGCAAATTCGGTGCACTTTTTCCTGACAACTACAACAAACTTAAACGGGCTAAATTTCTGTCTTTTCTGCTACATACCTTTCCCCGCTGTCTGATATCGATTATTATATTTAGTTTCATTCAAGATTTATCTTCACAATTGGTAAACATGAAGTTCAGAAAGAATTTTACACGTGAATTTTGCGTGACTTGGTTTTGTTCGCTTTCTGACTGAAAACTCACTCCATTCGAAATTTTTCCATAGCCGTTCACAGCCAGCCGTTCGAAATTTTTGTTCTGTTTCGGCCGTTCACTGCAAGCCGTTCAAAATAACTCTTTAGGCGTTCAAATGAAATTCGATCTGTTAGCAGATCTCGTTGCCTAGCACGTGATCAAAATCTGCCGTGAAGAAATTGTTCTTTCTTGTCTTTCTTGTTGCACCTTTTTCGATGTAGTGCGAAAGTTATTTTATTGTTATATCTAGAAGAACTAGTCGTTTGAAACTGTATTTTTGTAATGGACGAGTTTATATAAGTGACGATTTGTCCGCTCGTTTTAGCGCAAGGATGGGAAATTGTCATAAATCGGACCGTTCCGTTCTAAAGAGTCTAAAGAAGTACATGTACCTTTGAGAATTCATAACTCAAATAATATTCCATCGATTCAATTGAATTAAAGACTGAATTACGGCTAAACAGTAAGCGATCAAGATTTCAGAATTTATCTGCCACTAGAATTTAATTTTCGTCGCCGGTGAGCCTATCAAGAAAGCGTTGAAGCAAGGCGAGACGCCAGCTGACCAGTATTCTTCTCGTCGTTACGCTTTACTGAGTTTGACGCACGCGCATTAGAGCCCGATTGCAAATTCGTGCACTACCAAACTGCATTTTATAACTTGGGCTCCTCCGCCCAAGTAATAAGCTTATATTACAAGTTACAAAAGTGTTTTGCTCAAGTTCAAATATTAAAGTGCCCCTGTGATCAAATTTTTGATTTTCATTGTTTTACATTTTCGTGTGCAATTAGACTTTCTTACTCATCTTGCCAAATTTCAATTCATTACGAACATCAGAAGTCATTTTATTTTAACATTCATTTCCGAGAATTTACGGCCGCCATTAATCAACCTTGTTCCAAGGCTTGGTTGCGAATGGGAGAAGGTGACGTCAAAGACTCAAACATACCTCACGGGTTGAAATTATAATAACAACAAGAGGCTACACTTAGCCTATACTCAAGCGCATGAGACTCTAAGACGCGTTGATTGTACTCGCTTTTAATATTTCATTTATTGATTCCCGATCAAATCCACACTCGTCTATTACTTTCCAAGCCGTGAATTATTTCTGTTACATTTGAGAAGACAGCTTAAAAAAAATAGGCAGTCGAGGACTGCATGTGACCCACATGCTGTAAAAAGAAAATTGATAATCAATATAAAGACTTAGTTTTCCTGTGTTACTAAATCGCATGCAACCGGTGTAAAATGGGTTATTCCAAAAAAAAATAACTCAAATTCAACTACTTTTCGGTCTGACAATCCCCCAATTAAATTGCCAGACTGCGTGTCGCCAAATGCTTATTCTTTGTCTTCTTTTATATAAACATCTGGCGACACGCAGTCTGGCGAACAGAAAAGATGATTTTGAGATGTTTATTACATGTAATAAACAAAAATCCACTGTGTTTGCTCCCGATTTCTCAACTCAACAACAGTAACAGCGAAGACAAAATAGCACTACTTTCTGAGAAACAACTGCGAACTATCCGTACGGATCCGCTCGTTAACCCAGATACCACCTCTTGCCCGGATTGCCGTTAACGTTTTGTAGGCCCTAAATAAACAGGAAATCGAATTCAGGAGTTCCGGGATTTTTTTAAAGTTTTCAAATGTTTGGTGATAATTGCTATGAATTGGTCAAACATTTCGTAAATAAACGTTGCGTGACGCATTCACTAAAATCTCTCCGTGATTTTAAGACCAAATCGAAATGAAATGTTTCCATAACTTAAAGCTGGTTCTTTAAAAAAAATGCTTTGATTTTGCCATCTATATAAGTTTTTTCCAGGCTTCACAGTTTCTTTAAAGTGTTGTCGCAAATACACAGTTTTCATTTATGCAAATTTACGAGAAACGGTAATTTGATAGTAAGCTGTTTTGAAATGACCACGGCTGAATCCAAAATATATTTTCTATAAAAGGTCGAAACTTTTGAATGAAACTCAAATTTCCTTGAAAATGTCTTTCCTTTGATTAAAAGTGTCAAACACCTTTCAGAATTCAGTGATTTTCTGCTTCTGGAAGTCTTGGCGATTTATTGTATCCTAATTTAATACTGCGTGGAACCGGCTAGCGTCTGCGAAAATATAATAAACATCACAAAATAATTAAATTCAGCAACCTATTTTTATTATGCTTTCTAAAATTGCCAAATTTTCCAGTGTAATAAAGTGCCAATCTTATTCGAAAAAATGATTCGCATAATGCTTTCGCTAATCAAAAAAGCAGTTCACAGAAATGAAATGCTGGCGGCGTTTGAATCATGATTTCGGATAGCTCATGGTCTGCAAACAAACACTTCGATTCACAGCTCGATTTTTCACTAAAACCTTTTTCCAAACCACGAAAACTCCTAAAATAATCTTTGAAAACAATACTTGGCCACATTTGGTGAAAGCTGTGCTTGGTAAAGCAGTAAAAAGAACGAGAAAGCTCCATTTACCTTTCCCACGGATCCAAAGCGCACACTTACAAACAAAACTAAAACTAAATTAAAACTATTTTTAGTTTAAAAAACTATATATCTAGCAAAGTTGCAGTTGACCTAAATGTAAAGGGATCTATAACTTCAAGCATTTTTTTGCTTTTCTATAGACTCCCTCATCACTATTATTTATCTTGTATTGTATAGTTACCATGAACTACAATGTATTAGTGATGGAAGCAATAAATTGAAATTGAAATTGAAATTGAACTGCCTTGACAATCGAGTCGTCCAATCCGAAGCTATCAGAACTGTCTCATACAGCAATCGATTGAACTCGGCACAACTTCGCGCTTCGGAAAGTCGGACTTACTTACACAGGTGACAACATAGTGGTTACTAGTAACCTAGTAACCACAGAAAGCAATAAAGTCAGTAAAAATCGATATTAATATGACACGCATTCCATAGTCCATAATCCACAGAAGTCCAGTCCCGAAGTCTAAATTTTTTATTAAATCTGAGGGGCTGAAGTGACGACGCTGTTTTGCCGTGTATTTCTATTGTTTTTTCTTTAAAAATGTCTTGAAATTACTCACCACAAGCAGCGAGGACTGCTCCGATACAGACATTGTAAAGAATCGGCAGTAAAAAGGGGAATAAATTGACAATATGCTTGTCAGTGCGAGAGATCGATGTTTGGCATTTTTGCCTCGGAAGAACTCTGATTAAAAATAGCTCTTAGTTTTTCAGAATCGCGACAAATTCGGCCTCATGCACATTGTATGCTGTGTATAAAAGCAACGTTCACCTCGATGGGAGAAATACAGGACTGACTTATACACCAATAAGACCAAATGATGGAAAATGTTTGTCATGCGCATGCGTATCAAACATTTGCGTTATATTTCAATATATCATAAGAAAAGAAGCAATTAATATTTTAATATTTTAAACAAGATAAGAAGACGTCCGACATGGAGAAGAATTACTCCTTTCATTCAGTCATCGTACCTGCAAACCACGTTACTATTGAATGTTTTATAAATGAAGGCTGTACCACAATGAAGCCAGTCTTTACTGTGACTTTAATATATACGTGACGTGAACACTGCTAAAGTGAGTGGGGTTGTAGGAGACATTGTCGTGACATTTCAGTAACGATGTTTTTCCGGAAGTGAGAGTAGCCGGAAGTCGCTAAACCGGAAGTTTAAATGCCGAAGCTATGAACCGGAAGAGCACAATGTAAAATATGCGTGCATAAATTTGCATGCAAAATCGTGACACTAAAAAAAAAAAAACAAGAGGCTACTATTGTAGCCTACACTCATGCGCTTGCGTAAGAAAGTTTTACAGTTTATTTTAAACGGGTCATGCACCCCTCCCCCGTCAACGAATTTTGCATGACACACATTGCACCATCACACAAGACATGTTGATTGAAGCTACCAATTTTTCTGTACTCGCTTTGAATATTTAATTTGTTGATTCCTGATCAAATCCACACTAGTCTAATATTTTCCAAACCGTGAATTATTTCTATTTCATTGGGTTATTCCAGAAAGAATCCACCCCTCCCCCCCCCCCAAACCGACGGACGGCAAGACTGTTTGACCCCTCCCCCTTCCCGCCTGTATTTCCAAGACCCAGAGACCCCTCCTCCTGCCCAGATTTCCAATAAATTTTTGGAAGTTCTAAATTTATCTGAGATAATGAAAATAATACATGTAATCGGATTCAGGAGATTCTGCTTTTATAATGTCAAAACTGTGAAACATTTTAATAAAAATAAATATTGCGTGACGCATCATGACACCCCCCCCCCCCCCCCCCCCCCCCACCTGTTTAATTTCATATATGCAAATTTCGTGTGAAATGTAATTCGATTCATGCTCGTGAATCCAAAATATTTGTTCTAAAGGTCAAAACGTTTTAATGAAACTCATATTTCCTTGAATGAAAATGTCTTTCCCTTGAATAAAAGAGTTAAACACTTATTAGAATTGAGAGATTTTCTGCTTCCGGAAGGCTTGGCGATTTATTTATCCTAACTGCAGCGCGGGCGAATTCATCACAAAATAATATTTAAATTCAGCAATCTGCTTTATTTATATCTAGTGTTTTCTAAAATTTCCGACTTTTCCTGTGTATATAGAATGACATTCTTATCCGTAAAGATGATTTGCTTAATGTTTTCGCGAATCAAAAAATCTTGAAAGTAAACTTTATTTTTGAAAGCGCCATCGGCCATCTAACTTAATTATATTTACTAGCGTGATTATTGGCTTCACGAAGAAAAGATTCGAACAAGTTTAATCGCAATTTGCCTTTACACAGGAAAAAGGACAACGAATTCTCTCAGTTGAACTTTTTATTCAAATATCTATTAGTTTAGTCTAAGAGCAAAATGCGTTAAATTATCGCATCGAGGAAGCCGTGTCAGCAACGCAAGCAAATTTTAGCACATGTCGAAAAACAAACAGTGACAACAGTCTATGAAATGTTTCTTACAAAGTAAATGGACATTCAAAAATGTTATTTTCTTTACCGTAGTTTTCCAGGAATGCTTGAAAATTCTTAGTAAAGTCTGCCGCTTCGTGCTTCGAGTATGAATTCTGTAGGAAGACATGTCTCGCTTTGTGTCTCGCTTTGTGGTCCTCACAGGACGATTCCATCGCTTTCAGCTCTCTAACCGCCACTTCAAAGGCATACAAATCGTTTTAAGGACTCTTTCTTTCGATTTCGAAGTCTTCAAAGGCATGTTTACATTTTGGTAATGGAAAATGAACTTCTGAAAACTTGAAGTGTAGAGTACAGAAGAGGCCATATTTGTTTGAATCTGATAGTCTTCTCTGAGTGACAAACCGATTCTCTCTAGTCCCCGCTAAAACCTAGACATGTGCTCAGTAGACGAATTCTGATTGGTTCAACCTTCCCGAAGCCTTTTATAACAATAGGAGACAAAAATAACTTTCTAGGGGAGGCAGGGGTGAGTTCGCGTACACTAAAATATTCGTGCATAAATTTGCATGCAAAATCGTGACACAAAAAAATAAAAATAACAAGAGGCTGCAAGCAGCCTATACTCATGCGCATGCGTACGAAAGTTTTATGATATATTTTAATCATGATAAGAAGATGTCCGATATGAAGAAGAGTTACTCCTTTCATTCAGTTATCGTTCCTGCAAACCACGTTCTTTACTATTGAATGTTTTGTAAATGAAGGTAAATGAAGGCTGTACCACAATGAAGCCAGTGATTGTTCTACGTCTTATATATACCTAACGTGAACATTAGTAATTTAAGTAGGGTTGTAGGAGATGCTGTCGTGACACTTCAGTAACGCTGTTTTACCGGAAGTGGGAGTAGCCGGAAGTCACTAAACAGTCAGTCTATGAACCGGAAGTGCCAATTTAAAATATGCGTGCATAAATTTGCATGCAAAATCGTGACACCAAAAAAAAAATAATAATAAAAAAAAGAAAAACAGAGCCCATTTTATAACTCATGCCGCTACGCGCATGAGTAATAAGAAGAAAAACCGAGGCCATTTTATAACTCATGCCGCTACGCGCATGAGTAATAAGTATTGAAAATCACGCGAAAAGCAACAAAAACTTTGGACTTGTTCTTCGAAATATCGAAATAGCTAAATTTCGATATATTAAAAAATTAAATATTAAAAATATAAATATATTATTAAATATATTAAAAATTCAACTTGAAACAAAAGACATCACTACGAGGCTTGAGGAATGAAAGTTTAATTTTAAAATATCGAAATTGGGCTGTTGTGAGGTCAACAGGCCATGTGACTCACTTAACCGTACACATTTTTTATATACTTTAGTATACTTTCTATCAGAAACTCTTAAGTGATCCTATACTATACTACTACACTATGGAAAATTCAATGCCTGACGAGTGAATTCCAAGTTCTATTTCACTCGAAAAAGTGATATCGGTTTTTTAAGTGAAATTTAAAAAGCTTTAGAGAAACAATAAGCAAAAAGAAACGACGTTTCGAAGTCATCCTGGCTTCATTTTCAAGTCAAAAGGTCACCGTTCAAGTAGAGTTAATTTACACTACAGTATTCAAAGCATCAAAACTTGTTATAGAATTC
Organism: Cladopsammia gracilis; assembly: GCA_022457155.1. Lineage (NCBI taxonomy): Eukaryota > Metazoa > Cnidaria > Anthozoa > Scleractinia > Dendrophylliidae > Cladopsammia > Cladopsammia gracilis. Next base: position 8,903 of record JAJGOT010000264.1, read on the forward strand.
ATAATTAGGTCGAAGGTTACAATGAATGTACAGGTGCTGAAGAATGTTAAATAAAAACTTTAGCACGAATTGAGTCTGACTGTGTATTCAGGGTGGGTTTTCTTTCGCGAATAAACAAAATTTCGTGGATTAAACATCCAGTTTTCCTTGGCATTTCTTTAAAACGGAAAACATTGTTGTCAGTTCAGGGTTCTTTATTCCGTGGTCTCTCATTTGTTTTCCAACATCCCCTGAGAGTATTTATGTTCATCAATGGCGCTTGGTATAGCCAATATAATCAGCATCACACTGATCACATTTAAAAGTGTAAACACCGCATTGATTTATCAAAGGGAAACAACGTTTCCAGCGAAAAGGCCATTTCAAAGCCAACTGTAATGAGCATGCCAAAATATTGACCCCTCAGACGAGACAGTTGCTCCGGGCGTGCGCGTTACCAAAATGAACTATTGCCTATTAATTATGTATGTCTGTATTGTATTGCTTTTGTTTTAGTTTAAGAATGGTATGCACAACTAATATATGGGGTTATACGGAAATCTTTTCGATATCAATACTACTTATCTTACTTGTTTATGTAACCTTGAAGCGCGGGGTTTCCGGGTGTTTCTTGGTGTTGCGGAAGCCATTGTTGGTTAGCTTTTGTGTTGTGGTGTGGGTATTGTTCAGTGTCTTTTGAATCTTTTGTTTTACGCCATTTGGTGATCACACTATCCGCAACACCAAGAAACTACCGGGTTTCCTTGATAGCCGTGATTTCTGCTTTCTTTCTGATTTCCCTCGTTTTCACCGCTAGGCCATGGACTGACGGACGAGCAAGCGAACGTAAACACGATGCCGACCAAGGGAAGCGAAAATGCGGTTCTTTCTGTGTGTACCGGAGCACAGATGACGTAAAACAAAAGGAACAAAGAACGACAATAATACAAATGCAAAACAAGACCAAAACTACAATACCTCACAAACAATAGAACACAATGAGTACCGGTACAGGCAGAAAGACCCCAAAATGCACTCAGTCGAAGCATCGTGCGGCTGAAAAGTGCAAAATGACGGAGGTTTTTTCGCTCGAACCAAAGCAAATTTCCCACCAAAATGTTCACTAGATTACCATCTTTCCAAAACCGAGTGTGGATGTTGACATTGCGCCTGATAAATTGAGTTAGAACACTTAAAGCGATAACCGCAAGGTCGAACTCCATACAAGCCTTTATACGAAATTGCTCACTTCAAGGTCAAAATGACGGTACTTTTTTAAAGTTATTAAAATATTTTAACGTTTCTAGATAGAATGATAACCACAGTACTGGAATCCAAGTGTGAGTTTTAGAAAAGTAACTCAGAAATGCGCAAAATTTTGACTATCCTTTAAAAAAATGACCTTTTTGCAATGATTTAAGGGTCAAATTGGGAGCCTGGTGATGAGCGAAAATACTTATAGGCAAATGTCAAGACTCAAGACTGACTCAAAACCACGGTGAATCACGCGCGGTCAGAAGAGAACCTTGTGGTAGCGACAAATTTTAGTTTTGTTTATCTGATGCTGTTTGTACATAATGTTGACTGTGGAGGTCAAATTGTGAACGTTTGGAAGCAAAAATGCGAGAAATGCATGCAGTCCCAGTCCGTCTCTGACTAGCGACGCCTATTGATAGTTTTAGTACACTGGAGTTGGTAATTTATCACAAAACTGAACCATTATCTTTCGGTATCTGCTAATACAAAAACATTCTTTGGGTTTTAAAATGACACCACACCCCCGTGACACTGCGCATGCTCATTTAAGTTCAGTTTCAATGTGAAACATTTGTATATCAACAGCATGACTAAGACTGTTAAATATTCATAAAATATCATGTTGTAATTTCGACAATGACATCTTTCGGTTTCTCGGAATGTTGCGAAAAGGAAGTTGTACTTTAAAAAGTGCTGGCGTGGTGGTTAAACTATAAATTATTAACTTTGTATTTTCTGGCATTTTAAAAACATTACCAGTTTAAGAGCAGAACTAGCAATTCCGTGCGTGCGACAACAAGTCACAACGCGGTATAGTGACGAAGTCGTTCATTTGGTTTTATATACTGAGCTGACTTTCTTTCCATGACGTCATCAATGCGAAATTTCGCACAATCGAAATTGATTATCGTGCAAAATAAGTATTAGAAAATGAAGGCGAATAATAAGACACTTTCCAGAGAAGACCAGGGTTCATTTGACAAATATAGCACGATTGCAAAAAAAAAAAAGAAAACAAATGGTATTTACTCAATATTACCTTTTTGTAATTTTTTTTGATTGGAAAGAAGTGCTTCTGCCCTTTGGGCCGAAAGTGAATTTTATTTTTAAAATTGTGACCAATAAAGAAACAGAAATAAAAAGCTTGCCTGGGAATGAAAATTGCATGCATTTCCTGCCTTATAAATTGCTATTTTAATAAGTCCGAGCGGTACTGGGTCGGTACTAGTTATTTGGCCAAAAAGGTCATGCCGTAGTCATTTGTCCTGGTTCAACTGCAGGGTAAGGCGTTCCTTAGTTCCTTTGAGGTAAGCCAACATGCATAATACGTTTTTTGCCGTTTTTGAACGCTATCTTTCCTAACTCATTCTCTTGTTTGTTATTGATTACTTCTCATTCGATCCTTCGGTTTACAGTTCAGCTTCTGTGTTTACACAATATTTTTCCACCTGGTGCCAATCGGTTTTTTTTCTCAGTGATTTATATTTCACCGAAATGGCGACTCCACCTGCCTCAGCAGTTCTTGTGTAGTTGTGTTAGGCCATTCCTTTGTCCGGCGGTTGGCTCATGACCTTCAGTCGAATTTTGATTCGCGAGCTTCCCAGAATAAAGGGGAAAATTCCCGTGTATTTCCATGATACGAGGAATGAACTGTCAAGCTAGAAATCAACTCAGTATGACCTTGACGTTATTTTCACTCCCCTTTAATTATTTCTTATACTGAGCCAGATCCCGCGGGTACATTTTCCATACAAATTTACTGGAGACATTACATGCACAACAGGATTAGACTCTGATCTTTGATCTTTGTAGCTCAGCTACATCTCGCAAATTTGAAAAAATATCCTGAATCTTTCACCCTGGTATCTAAAGCTTGCAATTCATAATTTGCTTCATGAATATTTCATTTTCTACGGAAAATATTTGAGGGCCACCACCCTTCTAGTTTTATATATATTTTTTGCAGGGGGTGGAGATTTCATTAGAGGTCTTAATGTTGTATTCTGCCGGGCCTTAAATTTATTTACCAGTTTAAAAGTAGGACTATAGTTTTCCTGCCTGCGACACAAAATAACAACGCAGTATAGTGACGAACTCGATTCTAATGTTTTTATTTTATATATACATACTGAGCCACCAATTTAAAAGTCAACAAGTAGCCCGATGGGCTTCGAAACTGGCTCGTTTTGTCTCAGTTTTCACCCGGTTTTCATTTTAGAGTTTTATATTAGCAATCCACAGTATACAATCTTGAATATATTCATATGCACAGTCCAGTCTACATTTACATTTACATTCCACAGCCCGCTTCAAGCTCTCCTTAGGGACAGATTATTTTACTGTTTGGGGAGGGAGGAGGGGGGGGGGCAATTACCAGAAAAAAATTCCTGCATAGCAAAAGTAAAGAAAAAAATAATGCACAGAGAGCCAATGGAAAAAAGGTATGGAACAATCCCGAAAAAAAATTATTGCACAACATCAAGACGGAAAAAATTCATGATCAGAAAAATTGCCCACACCGCCCCCCCCCCCCCCCCCCCCCCCCACAAAAAAAGTCCCTCCCTTTGTAGGCTACAATTTCAGGTCTCTATTTTTTTCTCTAATCGGCTCGGTACTGTTACAAGAAACATAACTTTAGAATTTTGTACATTTTTTTTTTCGCTTTAATATCCTTGAAACCACCCACTACAAGGAATCAGGATTGTTTAAACACAGGCATTTTGGAGAATCGGTCATAGGATTTCGAATAAATTAACAATATCAACATGATCGATCGCGACCATAGCGTGACATAAATTCGAGATGTTCGGAATTTCAACGTGACTCCATGGCGTAATGCTTAAGAATTGTTTACTCATCAGCTGACTTGCCGGGACGTGCTTTCTAAACTCAACTGTTTGACAATTGATTTGGTTAGAAAAGTTCAACCCGCTTTCCTTTTACTAGAAATAGAACACATTCTGAAATCACAGCGATTTAATGTTTAACAATTCCGTCGAAATTAGAACGGGAAATATTTCAATTGTAAATTGTCGTTTCGATGACATCACTGATTTCTGAAAACCGGAAGTAAACTAGGTACGGTGTTGGCCGCAGCAAAATCGATTCCCGGGGCAGGTGACACGACAGAAAAAAAAAAAAAAAAAAAAAAGGGTATTTTAAGAACTGACTCGCCGCAGAGCGGCGAGCCAGTTAAAAAGAGGGTATTCAGTTTTAAGAACCCAGTTAAAAAGGGGTTAACGTTAGCAGAATCCACTTTCGCGCTAACTACAGAAGAGATCTGGAAAAGAGTCTTTTTCATAGGAATTATTACGTGTCCATGACGTCGTAATATTCAAATCAAAGCGGGAAAGTAGCTCCTGTAGTCAATGAATTTATTTTCTTTGTTCGCCACATCTGCGCCCGTCTGGTGGTTGAAGGACATCATTAAGTCCGGAAACCCGTAAGTCACTAGCACCTTTCAAAGAAACGACTGGTGTTTTGCTTTTTCGACTGTTGAATAGTGCTAACGTTGGCACTCTTTCGGCTGTTCACAGTCGGCAGGCAAGCCGATCCAGACGGAGTCTAAAAGCACGTCTTGTCTAACAACTGTATGATCGTGAGTTGCAGCCCATTTGTGGCAACTTGCCGTGACCGAAGTTTGGAATTGAAGAGGTGCTGTTAGACTTAATATATTTTGTGAAAAATCAGTTAGAGGCCATTCCGCGTTCGTTGAACTCAGGGGTATCCCATAATTCATTGCGGTATCTGTTGCGCTCTTTAATTCTGCTGTCTGAGAAGCTTGCGATAAAAACGAAGAGACAGGAAAGGCAATAGTCTGAGCTATAAAGTATATTGCTCGTCTCCAGCGAAAGGAAGGTCTTTTTACCCTTCTACCCGAGACGAAATGTAGAAGATCGTAGCTTCTATAAGCGGCGTCACGTTACTTTGCGTGACTTTGAAAAGCGCCAGAAAACATATTATGGTTCGTTTTTCAGCGAGCGGAATGGAAGGTGGAAAGTCAAACCAAAAATTTTATGTAAGTGTTTTCATTTTTATGTTATGCTGTTAGACTCTGTAACTGTTTTTGTTATAACTCTATTAGTAAGTAATGGCGTTTTGGTTTTACATTAAGCCAAACCGCTTTGTTTCGTGTTAGTTTCGGCGCGTTGTTACACGATTTATGTAAAGCTTAAACCGCTTCTCTCACCTTCAGTATTTGTCAAATTTTAATTTTAGCTTACTTTTGGCATAAATACATCGTCTTGGATGAATCGTTTTCTGGTAAAATAAACCGATTTTCACTTTGTGTTTTAATTCGCGTGTTTTGGCAAAAGAATGTGGTTTATCCGTATATATATGTAACTGAACAATTTTTGCTCGGCGATTTAACGAAATAAATCTCAAACATCATCCTTTTGGCAGTGGATGCTTTTCACGCTTTGCTAGCAAGGAAAATAGTTTTTACTTTCTCAGTTTAGTTGTTGAACTAGTTTCCATAAGGCTATAGCCTTTCCATTCGAATTTCGTGAATAAAGCTTACGCGCCGCGAATGTTAAACTTCACTAAAAATAGTAAGCTGACGTGAGTCAGAATAGTGATCTTGTTAATTTCACCTTTCTTCTGAGAATAATATAAATTTGGAATAGGCTCTACGAGCTCTTTTTTCTTAAGGCTAGATCAGATCAGTTGACTATTCTAGTGAGATTTCAAATTATTTATAGCATCGCATTATATGTATGTGTGTTTCTTTCATTTTTTTATCTCGTTCCTTTGTTTGTTTGTTTGTTCAGTGGTCTTTACTACTATTGCTTCTGTAGCGATCCTGGGCAAACACTGCACTAACGCTGTATCACTAGGTACAACTATTCTAATCCTGATCCTAACTCAAAATGTAACCTTTAACCCTTTAACGCCCAGTGTACGATACATCGTACGGCGGACGCGATCACTAACATTCAATCGGCGGACTTACTATTTTTAGTTCCCAGGCCTCTCTCGGTTGTATAAGTTTCTTTCGATCTTGTCATAATTTCCGCATTTCAGAATTTTCATTTAAAAACTTAAGGAGCCACAACACTGCAATGGTTGACGATTTTTCATTGCCTCATATAATTTTTAATATTTAACACAAGTAGCCCGATGGGCTTCGAAACTGGCTCGTTTTGTCTCAGTTTTCACCCGGTTTTCATTTTAGAGTTTTATATTAGCAATCCACAGTATACAATCTTGAATATATTCATATGCACAGTCCAGTCTACATTTACATTTACATTCCACAGCCCGCTTCAAGCTCTCCTTAGGGACAGATTATTTTACTGTTAGGGGAGGGGGAGGAGGGGGGGGGGGGGCAATTACCAGAAAAAAATTCCTGCATAGCAAAAGTAAAGAAAAAAATAATGCACAGAGAGCCAATGGAAAAAAGGTATGGAACAATCCCGAAAAAAAATTATTGCACAACATCAAGACGGAAAAAATTCATGATCAGAAAAATTGCCCACACTGCCCCCCCCCCCCCCCCCCCCCCCAAAAAAAGTCCCTCCCTTTGTAGGCTACAATTTCAGGTCTCTATTTTGTTCTCTAATCGGCTCGGTACTGTTACAAGAAACATAACTTTAGAATTTTGTACATATTTTTTTTCGCTTTAATATCCTTGAAACCACCCACTACAAGGAATCAGGATTGTTTAAACACAGGCATTTTGGAGAATCGGTCATAGGATTTCGAATAAATTAACAATATCGCGACCATAGCGTGACATAAATTCGAGATGTTCGGAATTTCAACGTGACTCCATGGCGTAATGCTTAAGAATTGTTTACTCATCAGCTGACTTGCCGGGACGTGCTTTCTAAACTCAACTGTTTGACAATTGATTTGGTTAGAAAAGTTCAACCCGCTTTCCTTTTACTAGAAACAGAACACATTCTGAAATCACAGCGATTTAATGTTTAACAATTTCGTCGAAATTAGAACGGTAAATATTTCAATTGTAAATTGTCGTTTCGATGACATCACTGATTTCTGAAAACCGGAAGTAAACTAGGTACGGTGTTGGCCGCAGCAAAATCGATTCCCGGGGCAGGTGACACGACAGAAACAAGGAGCCCGATGGGCTTCGAAACTGGCTCGTTTGGTCTCAGTTTTGCAATTATTAAAAAAATAAATCCCTGCACAGGAAAAGTAAAGAAAAAAATAATGCACAGCGAGCCAATGGAAAAAAACAGATATGGAACAATCCTAATAAAAATTCTTGCACAACATCAAGACAGAAAAAAAACTTAAACTTTAGGAACACTGTCACTGGTTGACATGCGCCGGTTCTCGTCTGATCACCGAAGTTAAGCCCTGTCGGGCGAGGTTAGTACTTGGATGGGTGACCGCTTGGGAATACCTCGTGTCGTAGGCTTATCATTTTTCTTTCCTTCACTCCCGTTCATTTTTCATTTTTTTGGTTCCATCAAGGAGCCACTCGTCCTGAGGAGGGCAAACTGAAGCCAAACGGTCATGAAAACATAGCATACCGTCGACGATATTCCAACTTTAAAATCCTCGAAACCACCTAATCAGGATTGTTTAAAGACAAGTATTTTGGAGAATCGGTGATGGGGCATCGAATAAATAAACAAAATCAACATGATCGATCAAATGATTAACAGCTGACCATAGCGTGACATAAATTTGAGATGTTTGGAATTTCAACGTGACTCCATGGCGTAATGCTTGAGAATTGTTTACTCAGCTGAGTTGACGTGCCGGGACGTGTTTTATTCATTCGATCTAAACTCAACTGTTTGACAATTGATTTGGTTAGAAAAGTTCAACGCGCTTTCCTTTTACCAGAAATAGAACACATCCTGAAATCACAGCGATATAATGTTTAACAATTCCGTCGAAATTAGAACGGTAAATATTTCAATTGTAAATTGTCGTTTCGATGACATCACTGATTTCTGAAAACCGGAAGTAAACTAGGTACGGTGTTGGCCGCAGCAAAATCGATTCCCGGGGCAGGTGACACGACAGAAACAAGTAGCCCGATGGGCTTCGAAACTGGCTCGTTTTGTCTCAGTTTTCACCCGGTTTTCATTTTAGAGTTTTATATTAGCAATCCACAGTATACAATCTAGAATATATTCATATGCACAGTCCAGTCTACATTTACATTTACATTCCACAGCCCGCTTCAAGCACTCCTTAGGGACGGATTATTTTATTGTTAGGGGAGGGAGGAGGGGGGGGGGGGGGTGGGCAATTACCAAAAAAAAATTCCTGCATAGCAAAAGTAAAGAAAAAAAAATGCACAGAGAGCCAATGGAAGAAAAGGTATGGAACAATCCCGAAATAAAATTATTGCACAACATCAAGACGGAAAAAAATTCATGATCAGAAAAATTGCCCACACCCCCCCCCCCCTCCCCCCCCCCCCCCCCCCCCCCACAGAAAAAGTCCCTCCCTTTGTAGGCTACAATTTCAGGTCTCTATTTTTTTTCTCTAATCGTTTAGAATTTTGTACATTTTTTTTTTCGCTTTAAAATCCTTGAAACCACCCACTACAAGGAATCAGGATTGTTTACACACAGGCATTTTGGAGAATCGGTCATAGGATTTCGAATAAATTAACAATATCAACATGATCGATCGCGACCATAGCGTGACATAAATTCGAGATGTTCGGAATTTCAACGTGACTCCATGGCGTAATGCTTAAGAATTGTTTACTCATCAGCTGACTTGCCGGGACGTGCTTTCTAAACTCAACTGTTTGACAATTGATTTGGTTAGAAAAGTTCAACCCGCTTTCCTTTTACTAGAAATAGAACACATTCTGAAATCACAGCGATTTAATGTTTAACAATTCCGTCGAAATTAGAAAGGTAAATATTTCAATTGTAAATTGTCGTTTCGATGACATCACTGATTTCTGAAAACCGGAAGTAAACTAGGTACGGTGTTGGCCGCAGCAAAATCGATTCCCGGGGCAGGTGACACGACAGAAACAAGGAGCCCGTTAGGCTTCGAAACTGGCTCGTTTGGTCTCATTTTCCACCCGGTTTTCATTTTAGAGTCCACAATATACAATCTAGAGTCTATTAATATGCACAGTCCAGTCCACATTTACATTCCACAGTCCGCTTTACATTCCGCACTCTGCTTCAAGGAGGCTGCAATTTCAGGTCTATATCTTTTTCTTTGAACTTTGTATTGTTTTTTTCGCTTTAAAATCCTTGAAACCACCTACTACAAGGAATCAGGATTGTTTTAACACAGGCATTTTGGAGAATCGGTGACGGGGTTTCGAATAAATTAACAATATCAACATGATCGATCAAATAGCGTGACATAAATACGAGATGTTCGGAATTTGAACGTGACTGCACGGAGTAATGCTTGAGAACCTGCCGGGACGTGTTTTATTCAACGATGATTTGGTTAGAAAAATTCAACTCGCTTTCCTTTTACCAGAAATAGATCGCATCCGAAAATCACAGAGATTTAATTTTTAACAATTCCGTCGAAATTAGAACGGTAAATATTTGAATTATAGTTGCCGACATCACTGATTACGCCATTTCTGAAAACCGGAAGTAAACTAGGTACGGTGTTGGCCGCAGCAAAACCGATTCCCGGGGCAGGTGACACGACAGAAAAAAAAAAAAAAAAAAAAAAAAAAGAGGGTATTTTAAGAACTGACTCGTCGCAGAGCGACGAGCCAGTTAAAAAAAAAAAAAAAAAAAAAAAAAAGGGTATTTTAAGAACTGACTCGCCGCAGAGCGGCGAGCCAGTTAAAAAAAAAAAAAAAAAAAGAGGGTATTTTAAGAACTGACTCGTCGCAGAGCGACGAGCCAGTTAAAAAAAAAAAAAAAAAAAAAGGGTATTTTAAGAACTGACTCGCCGCAGAGCGGCGAGCCAGTTAATTACTTTGATTGACGCCCACTAAATCTCAACTTTATCCGCATGTTTTGAAGACGGTGGGTCGCGTGTATAAGCTGAATTCGGCAAACGTGCTGATATATCATTGTAAATGAAATGGAAGTTCTATGATCTGAAGATTTTCCACCAAGACAACAAGTGTTTAAAGGTTTCCTTTCTGAAATAAGACAATGTTTATATTAGTTTCATTGTAGACGGTCTTTAAAGTGGTACTACGACGAACATTTTGTCTTTCTTTTCGTCTTTTTTTGAAAAATGACTGAAATAAGACAATGTTTATATTAGTTTCATTGCAGACGGTCTTTAAGAGTGCTCAAAACCAAAATTCACGAAAAATCCCAAAATTCATTCTGTAAAATATGGAAAACCAAAAAGTACCGTGCAAAAGTACTGCTGAAGGGGTTTCATCTGAATGGTCACACCATAGAATTTAGTCCACACAATCACAAGTTACAGCTACATTTCATGTCTTCATACCTGACTCTGTGAGTGATTTTCGGCGAAACAACTCAGTCACGCTAAAAAAATAAGTCACGCGATTTGAACAAGTCATAACACAGAGAACCCACTGCAGGCTTTATACACGCATAATTGTGCACTAAAAATTGAAAACAGGCTAAAATACTGCTTAGAGGCTCCAGGACAGTCACGAATAAACATATGGGCAACGTCTGACGTGGAATGTAAACTTAAATGGCTGTTTATTGTCAGTTTTTGTTTGCTTAAGGTGGCTCCATAGGGTATTTTGGCCGCGCGATGTCAAAACAAACAAACACGGCGGCTTAATGCGAGTTTGCGATTTGGGAACAATAATCGAGGAAAGATAGAGTAAAATATACACCCCTTGAAGAAAATGAAATTTGTGCTTGCTTTAACACCTGAAACGACAAAACATAAAGACCGCGCTGCGTCCGGTCGCTTCCGTAAAGCGGAATGGACTCACTGCATCGCTCAAACCTCGCGCGTGGTTTCGAAAGTTCACGCATGCTGAAATAGCAATCTTGGCGAATTCCTATTCTGATGACGTAATTGTTGTGGGAGACAAAAATAGAAACTTTCCTCTGGAATATCTTGAAATTCGTTCGGTGAAATTCCGTAAAATTTGGCATAGAGATAACATATTGTTAGTAAAATTTTATGAGGCCAAGTTTTAAACAGGGACAAAATACACAAATTGCATGTAGCGAAGAAACTGTCTTTGTAATTCCTACTTTTTTCGTCAGGGAAAGTTTCATCTGGATAGGCTCTACATGATGCGAAATTTTAGGGGGATTTCACCGAAGGAAATTGAAGAATATCAAAATCAAAGCCGCATAAACGCGTCCGTGTTTGGGCAGTTGTAATTTCGTAGTTCAATCCATTATCTTAACAGCGATGGCTGTAGAACACATTTTGGTCATTGCTCGTTACAGTTTGTTAGCTTTGAGTAAACTGGAAGTCAGAAGTCAGAGAAAAATCGGCTTTCGAAAAGTAACGCTCGAGCGCCATGTTATCAGCAATAACCCTGTGGAGCCACCTTAATAAATCAGCGGTGGCTAGCGTTCCATACACATCCTTATGTTTTGCCACTTAGCGGTCTGATCGTGAGCCGCGGTTCCCTGTAGTCACACATAAGAACGCAGTTAAAAGTCACCGGACCAGCCAAGACTATTTACACTACTTAACGATATCTATTCCTGTCTTCCTTTTTAGATGATTTCCAGGTCTTTCTACTTTTTGCAGTGGCTATCATGTATTTGTCTAGCTTTCGTCAATTTCTCCGAAGATATTTTCGAAAATAGGCAATAAATTGCGTGCATACGATGGTATCCGTCGTCGATTTATCGCATATTCTCCAATACGCGTATGCTGCAAAAAAGAAAAACAGCATACTTTTAAAGATGAATTACAGTCCGTACTGCGCAATCTCAGCTCGGCAATGTTTGTGAGACTCACAAACAAGGAACGTTTACCAGCGAAAATGAAAATTACGGGACAAACTTACCTTTTCCTTCATTATTAACGTCAGATATCCTTGCCAAACAATAATAATATATATAGATAGGCTGAGCCTAACAGCGTCGCTCTGTGAACAAGCTTAACTAAAGTGAAACTTAACTAACTGAAAGGTCGGAAGCACAAGAATTAAGATTGACGACCGAGCTATTTTTCAATTTTAGCAATTCTCAAAAACAGTACAGTACAAAAACGGTACGTCTGCACAGTACATTTAGACCGTACAAAAGTTCACAGAAACAACTTTTTCTCCGTCTAGAATAACTAGTACGACTACTTTCCGAATAAAATACACTTGTTGCTTGTCAAAAATTGCCCGAGAAACTGATTTGGAAATCAAAATTGCAAATACACAAACATATTTGCATAAGGCGACGTGAGTGAAGATAGAACTATAAAATCCAAGTCTTGTTTTGTTTACATAAAATCGCTTTTCAATCTATGTAATGAATGAACAAACACATAAAAATGGGCAACACAAAATTTTGTTCAAATCTCCATTAGTTTATGTTTAAAAGCAAAACGTGTACCCGATTTGTTTATAGCGCATCGAGTTCGAGATTCCTTCCATGAAATTCAAGAAATCGATACAACTGAATTTAAGCACGTTTTAAAAACAATTCTCCAAGGCCCTCTTCACACGTATCCGGATATTTTTGAATCCGCACCTTTTTTTTACGGATTAGAAAATATTCGCGTCAACACGTAGCGTATTCCAATCGTATTTGCCCGAATTCGTCGGATACGTGTGGACGGAAGGCCAATCCGCAACAAAAAAGTTGCGGATTCAAAAATATCCGGATACGTGTGGACGGGGCCCAAAACTAATAAAAACACAAATAAAAAGTCAATCACAGATTGATATCAACATAAATTCCCATAGAAAAATGTAATCTGTTTTACCTTTAGTCCCTCGCTTGCTTGGAAATTCTTTAAATCTCCGCTTCTTTGGTCCTGAAATCCCTAATAAAAACAAACATCTCCCCGCATTGATAAAAACGAATGAAGTTCCTCGAAGCAAGATTATATCCTTGAAAGCTCTTCTTTTTCCACTAAAGCGGCTTCTGAGTATCCCTTAATTAGTATCCCTGTCTTGAGTAGCAAACCGCGAAAAATTCAGGGAAATAACGACTTTACTTCTCCTCTAAACACAGCGAAAGATCCGACTATAAAAGTGGGAAAAGTGTTTACCGAGCTGACGGCTGTGTAGCCGCGCGAAAAACAAAGCCTCGCGTCATAGGCGCATGTTTTGCGACGTCATACGCGCGCGCCAATTAGCCCTGCGCGACGGACGCACAGGGCCGACGCGCCCGCGAAGTATTCCGCTAGCCATGACCATGAAAAATTACGAGCATAGGTTCTATGAGTATGGGGCTTCGCAGCGGGCCTTCGCCCCGCGAGAGCTCCGCTAATAAGTTAAAGAACGTTAAAGTTTTCCCAAACCGAATTTTCAGCTCATCGAGCATTCGTAAACACTACAGCCGCAATGGCGGACTGACAGTTTACTCCCATTTACTCCATGTATGCTATTACCGAAGTGTAACATATCAACAAATTCAAAACAAAAAATGAAAACAAAACCCCAAGATTGCGCAGTACGGATTGTAATTCAGCTTTAATTTGTAGTTCATTCTTTGGAATCACATGGCTATTTTGGAATTACATTACATACTTTTGTAGCTCATTCTTTGGAATCACATTGCCATTTTGTTTACGATGTTGCTTCTATTTTCACACCAGGCTTAATTGTATTAATGCTTTTAACGGTATTATAGTTTGTGTTTTAAAGCCCAAGATGTGTTAACGACTTTGAGGCAGTTTATTGAACATAGAGGGAATACTGGCGCTGTTTTGCTGACTGTGTGTGTATGGCCATGTTCTAACCAAATGATGTAAAACAATGCTGCCGTTGAATTTACTTAATGATAAATGAAATAAAGAACTAACCTACCCTATCTTTTACATGTAAATGGTACTAAAAGACAACAAACTATCCAACTAACTTGTTTTTATTTTATCTTCACGGACTCTAGAAATAACTGTCATGGGCAAGATAGACGAAATTCTACAAGTCATTGGTATTGCAGTGCTTGTTGGCAATTTCCTAATCAACACCAATCGTGTTAAAAAATGCATCGAGTTATGCAAGGAATGTCTACTTATCCTGAACAACATTGCTCTGGTAAAAGGAAACGCATTTGTCAGAGAAATGTACACATTCGTCTATTCTCAAATGTTTATAGGGTACTGTCTAATCAATGATTGCACAAGTGCGATAAAATGCGGTAAAAAGCTTCTGGTTTTACTTCGCGAGATTGGTGAAAGAGTCAGAGAAGGGATTGTAGCCTTTGAAATGGCGCAACTGCATTGTTGTCAATGTAAATATAAAGAAGCACAAGGGCTTTGCAAGGAAGCACTTAGTATCATGGTGGAAACTGGTCAAAGGCACGGAGTAGGACTCTGTTACTTTAAACTAGGAATGATATGTTTTTTTCTCGGTGACTATGCCAAGGCCAAAGAATATCTAGAAAAAGCACTTGCTATCAATAAAAAAATTGGCGACCTCGACCTAGAAGCAGCAGCCTATGGAAGCCTGGGACATGTGTTCCAGTCTCGCGGTGGCTATTCCAAGGCCAGAGAATATTTCCAAAAAGCACTTGCGATTAGAATAAAAATTGGCGACCTAGGCGAAGAAGCAGAAGCTTACAGAAATCTGGGAATTGTGTTCCAGTCTCTCGGTGACTATGGCAAGGCTAAAGAATTTCTCAAAAAAGCACTTGCAATTAAAATAAAAATTGGCGACCTAAGTGGCGAAGCAGTAGTTTACGGAAGCCTGGGATTCGTGTTCGGGTCTCTCTGTGACTATGGCAAGGCCAAAGAATATCTCGAAAAAGCACTTGCGATCAAAACTGAAATTGGTGACCTGAACGGAGAAGCAACAGCTTACGGAAACCTGGGAATTGTGTTTCAGTCTCTCGGTGACTATGGCAAGGCTAAAGAATATCACGAAAAAGCACTTGCGATCAAAACTGAAATTGGTGACCTGAACGGAGAAGCAACAGTTTACGTAAACCTGGGAATTGTGTTTCAGTCTCTCAGTGACTATGGCAAGGCTAAAGAATATCACGAAAAAGCACTTGCGATCAAAACTGATATTGGTGACCTGAACGGAGAAGCAGCAATTTACCTAACCTTGGGAGCTATGTTCGAGTCTCTCGGTGACTACGGCAAGGCCAAAGAATATCTCGAAAAAGCACTGACGATCACAACTGAAATTGGTGACCTAAACGGAAAAGCAATAGCTTACGAAAAACTGGGAACTGTGTTCCAGTATCTCGGTGACTATGGCAAGGCCAAAGAATATCTCGAAAAAGCACTTCCGATCAATACTGAAATTGGTGACCTAAACGGAAAAGCATCAGCTTACGGAAACCTGGGAACTGTGTTCCAGTATCTCGGTGACTATGGCAAGGCCAAAGAATATATCGAAAAAGCACTTGCGATCAATACTGAAATTGGTGATATAAACGGAAAAGCAGAAGATTACGGAAACCTGGGAAATGTGTTCGTGTTTCTCGGTGACTATGGCAAGGCCAAAGAATATCTCGAAAAAGCACTTGCGATCAAAGCAGAAATTGGTGACCTAAAAGGAAAAGCAGAAGCTTACGGAATCCTGGGAAATGTGTTCCAGTCTCTCGGTGACTATGCCAAGACCAAAGAAAATTATGAAAAATCAATTACGATCAGTAAAGAGATTGAAGCCACTAATGTTGAGTTAACTAACCGTATTAACCTTGCATTTGTTATGCTATTGGAAGGCAACATACAGGAAGCTGAATCTCATCTCTTTACAGGCATTACAATATTTGAGGGTATGAGAAGTTCCCTTAAAGACAATGACCAATTAAAGATATCTCTTTTTGACAAGTATGTTAATTCCTACCAGTTGCTCAGTAGACTGTTCTGTGCTACTAAGAATCTTGATAAGGCTGTTTACGCTTTAGAGCTTGGACGGGCAAGAGCCCTGGCAGACTTAATGTCATCTCAGTACTCCGTGGAAAAACAAATATCAGTCAATACACAGACATTTGTTGGTATTGAAAAGTTGATGAAAAGTGAACGTAACTGTATTTGTCTATATATTTCCTATTGTAAGCAAATGATATATTTGTGGATCCTTAAAGCAAACAAACCAACACGTTTGCGAAAAAGGGACGTCAATGACTGTTTGCATAACAATACATCGGTAAGAACTGTGCACGAAGTTTTTGATAGCGAAATCTTTAGAGAGTTGCACGTTGTAGCTCAAGAGCAGTGCGAAGATCGATCCTGGTTTCCTTTGAACGTTAACTACCCAACGGCTAAATCATTTCAGGAAGATAGCATCGCAGCACTACGCCTTGTAGAAGAAGAGGAAGACGAGAACCAACAACCCGACCCTACTCTTAATGATGGCTACAACATGTTCATTGCTCCTGTTGTTGATCTATTGGATGAGCCAGAAATCATCATTGTTCCTGACCGCTCCTTGTTCAAAGTTCCATTTGCAGCGTTACTGGATGGAAGTGAGAAGTATCTGTCAGAGAGTTTTAGAATCCGCATCGTTCCTTCTTTGACGACTCTGAATCTTATTCGGAACAGTCCAGCAGACTATCACAGTCAGACTGGTACACTAATAGTGGGTGACCCTGTTGTCGGTGACGTGCTTTATAAGGGACGTCCTAATAAGATATCACGACTGCCTTTTGCAAAAGAGGAAGCAGAGATGGTTGGACGACTTCTCGGAGGTCAGCCTTTGTTAGGAAAGCAAGCAACTAAGCAGGCGGTTCTTCAAAGCATTAATTCAGCGAGTCTGATACATTTCGCTGCTCATGGTAATGCTGAAAGAGGAGAAATCGTTCTTGCCCCTCCACCTTCCATTAACAGGACTCCACTAGAAGAAGACTATTTATTGACAATGGCTGATATTTCACAGGTTCAACTGCGAGCCAAATTGGTAGTCCTCAGCTGTTGTCACAGCGCACGTGGAGAGATCAGATCTGAGGGAGTTGTTGGAATTGCTCGAGCGTTCTTAGGATCTGGTGCACGCTCCGTGTTGGTGGCCCTGTGGGCCATAGAAGACGGTGCAACAAAGCAGTTCATGAGTCGTTTCTACGAGCAGCTTGTTCGTGGGGAAAGTGCCAGTGAATCACTTTACCAGGCTATGAAGTGGATGAGAGCAAATGGATTTTCTAAGGTGGGACAGTGGGCGCCTTTTATGCTGATTGGAGATAACGTGACATTTCATTTTGAAAAGTAAAGGTTAGTGCGATGTAATGCTTTCTATGTTACGACTCGAAAGGAAAATCAAAATAAAGAAGCTTACAAGTTACAAAAGTGCTTTGCTCAAGTTCAAACATTAACTCCCGTTACCGATCAAGCGAAGGAAAACACATGGAAACTTTCAAATGGGTTTTTAGGTGGACCTATTACGTTTATTATGGTAAAGAAGTAGGGCCTTTTCGCACTAGTAAAAAAACTGTTTATTGCTGCCCGCACAGGGCAGCCATCCTATTCTCGCGTGCTGGGTGTCCTGTGCGAAATTATATGCCAGTGAACTCGAGTTTGTAAATTTGTGAGGATGATTTTCGGAGACCCGGATAGTTATGGCCAGCGGTGCTTTTAATTCACGGAGCCTGGCATCACTTTGAAATATCACATGGTTACGGGAATGCACGTTACTTCGATTGTTAAAGAATGAATGTGTTTAATTAAAAATGTTATTTAGGTACTTTTAAAACTGAAAATTCAGACGTTTTTATTAGTGAATAGCCGTTAACTGAAAACGTGTGTCAGTTAATTAAATAGTTCAAATGTCGCCCTGTCGCAACATTGCCGCGCGCGCGGAAAAAGTCTAAATAAAACTGAATTCAATGTTTATGCCGCGTGGTTAAAGAGTTTGGAATTTGAAAATTCAGTCTACCCTCCAGTCTACTTCAGTCTCAGTCTCAGTCTGATTCATTTAGACGAACTGATTAATGTATCACGCTCGATTCCAAGAAGTGTTTGAGACTTGTTTGAGTAACATTTCGTTCTTTCATAACTTGTATTAAATATTCATTCATGATGTCAAACATCATCACTAAGTAATTCTTCCTGACGAAGACGTATTCCAAGTTACTTGATTGATAATTGACATTCGTGACGTAGCCCTTACATCACCAATTCTACAACAACCAAGTTTTAACGGCAAAACTTTGTTGTCACCAAACTGCGCTCGTGTCTTGAACTGATAATTGGAAAGTTTACGTGAGTATTTCTCCTCAAAATTATGTCAAATCTCAGTTTATTTGTTGCTGGAAGTATTCATCAAGGTCACCAAAGTTTTGTGACGTTTCAAGGGGAAGGCTAAACATCCAAATGTGGCAGCACTTCACTTCCAATATGGAACCGCTAGTTTAGACAAATTTTCTGTCATCATCAACGCTTTATAAATGCGGTTGGTTTGTCGCGACTTTACAAATTTTGTTCGAGACGGGTTGATCTTCAAAGGCACCATCGACAAAATTTGCCGCAGGAAAAAAGTAAAAAAAATCGATTTAATAAAGAAATTTGTATTTTTCTTGTCAATCATTTGTCGTAAAGCCATAAGTGCTCCCATTAGTAGCGTATATTGTAGGTCAAATGTGTGTTATTGCAAAACCCAGTTTGAAAATTTCACGGTGCATTTTTAAAATGAATCCAGACGGTTTGAGGAACTTAAATCCCACGGGAGTCTTTCGGTTTTCATATGAGCGGAAATATAATAAATTCAGCTATAATCAATTCAGCGAAATAACGAAATATACCCTTCCTACCTATTAGGAAAAATCGCCCGATCTGATTTTCCAAGCAGATAAGCAGATCAGTAAACTAAACGAAAGGTTGAATATAAAATCACCAGGACTGACGTGTTTTTTTTTGTTAGCAGGCGAGGACAGTTTGTTCCTACAGTGCTTGGAGAAGAAACCTGGTCACCAACAAGCTTGGCGCAGCAAGATTGTACGGTCTAATGCTTCCTTTTATTTTTTACACGTTATAACAGATACAGAGATCTAGGATAATCAAATTATTTTTCAAAGGCCAGGTTAGCTTGCTCTGTTGTAACTTGGAATTATCCACGTATTTAGGTTTCATTAGCATGTATCATTAGGACGGATATCAGTATTTTCTGTTGCTCGAATCGCCTTAAAGTCACTAATTCATCCTTATTTAACCTATGGTCTTGCTGCCTGGGGTCAGGCATGCAAGACCTATCTTAATAAAATTCCAATTCTTCAGAAAAGAGCTCTTCGTTTGCTGTACTTCGCAGACTGGCATGACCATGCAATTCCTTTATGTCTCGAAGTTAACGTGCTTCCAGTAACTTTTCTTTATTATGAGTCCGTATCAACCTTAATGCATGATATCAATAATGATAAAGCCCCAGCAGACATGTTCTATTTTTTTCAGAAAACGTCTAATATTCACTCATACAATATACGATCGTCTACGTCTGGAAAGTTCTATGTTAAAAGTTCCAGACTAGAAATACTAAATTAAACAATTCTTTCTCTCGGCTCGGAGTAAAGCTGTGGAATAAGATACCACGCTATATAACGGATCTTCCTAAAAATGCTTTCAAAACAGTTCTCCGCAAATTGCTATTTAATATTTTAGAAAAGGAGGATGACTATATTCAAATCCCCATGATTATTAAAAAAGTAGGTACATAGATACACTTGCTATAGTCAGAGACTCCTTGTTTTAACGCATTGTACGTCAGTAAGCGCGGTGTTAATTAGGGAAGGTCCGTTTTTTCTTGGGGGGAGGGGGCTGGGGCCTCAGTGGAGAGGGTCATCACCGTGAAAGTGAGGACCAAAAGGGGAGGGCCATACCTCATGTGAGCTATTCAAGGGAGGGTCACACATCGTTTCCAGAATTTTTTAATGAAAATTTTTGTGATGTTGTCTTTGAAAAAGGTCGCCCAGAAACACGGGTAGAATTCTGCCAAAAGGGAATTGGAAAAACGAGTATAATCGCTTTTTGGATCTGGAATCCACCCTAGTGAGACATCTTTCCAAATGCTACTGCTTGTGTGGCCTCGGAAGTTGTATCTGTCAATTTCTCGTGAAGTACTGGAGCGCACTCACAATAACCACAAAGTACTCCACCGCCTCTCACAAACTCCGCGCATTCACCGCATGAGCACTTTCCCAGATTGACTCCTTGCGAATCTATACCCATAGTACTGATCGTAGTTGAGAACGCGCGATGATGGTGCGACAAGAAGATTTGTGAGCGGAAATTGAGCTAGATCACGCAGAGCCTACCTGGAAAGTGAGAAGCATCATGTAATATACGCTGGTTTAATAATTTAATAATTTAATATTTTATCTCTGGTGTAATAAATGACCATCCAGGGTGAATCACGAGTACTGTTTTCAAAGTACAGTCGGCTACACGAGCGGCCATGACAAGCGAGATGATGTTTGGCTTCATAGGTAAGTGTTTTTAGTGATGCTTCAATCGTGTGCGAGAAGTTTCCTTTTCCTACAGAGACCTGTCTGCCTTTAACAGAATTCGGAAATGTAGGAAATATTTGTTTTTGAGAGGCAGATTGCGCATGCTAAACAAATAAACCTTACCTGTTAAAATAACCAACAGCAATGCCGGCTAGTCGAAGAAAGAAGCGCGTGTATTTTTCCTTAGATATTTTATGTTCAAAACTTTTATAATACAAGTCAAGGTTTATACTTCCATATTCAAACTTCAGCTATAAAACGTAAATATCACACACTGATTGTTCGCATTTTCCTTGTTTCAGCGCGCACACATTCAATATCGAGATATATTTGTATTCAAACACTTTGCGTTCACAAGCGAAACGCTCTGAGGTTTCTACAGCATGGAACATACCATGTAGTAGTGAGGGGAGGATCGCACTTTTGTCAGTTACCTAAAGGTGGGGGGTCAGGAGTTTTTTTTGTTAAAATGCAAGGAAGGGCCAACACTTTTTTGGAAAAAAATACCAAAATTCCCCAGCCCTCCCCCCCCCCCCCCCCCCCCCCACAAGAAAAAACGTACCTTCCCTTAGATCACTTAACTTCTGTGTTTTATTCATTTTTAGTGCAATCTGCAAGGCTTTGTAATAGTATAAGGGTTAAATTGATTTTATTAGATAATTTGTGTTATTCATGTACTTGTTTTGCCCCGCCACGATTAGCTTCCCAGCTATTTGCAGGGCAAACCAAACCATCCAACTCTTGTATTGTTGTACAAAGAATAAATTGTTGTTGTTGTTGTCGCTGTTGTCACAAAGTCATTGTAAAGCAGAAGCTAAACATAATTCAATGTTGTAACCTTATAAGCAAAAGGACGATGTGGTTACCCAGCCAGTCCACAGTTTGGATATATCAAAATGCCTACGGCTAAATTGGTTGGAGAAAAATGACGATTGTTATCATTTTTTTTTTTTTGCGAATGTATTGTAAGCGAGTGTCATTGAAAAGTCCCCTAAAGGGATTGTTAAAGGGTCTGACCCACCCAGTTTGCATTGCGCGCTTCTCTTATTGTTATGATACAGCTCTATTCCATATTTGGGCAAGCATATCACCTCTTGCACTAGTGAATTTCTCATCTACAATACAGTATGGACTTTCGGGGGCCCTGAAAATGGCGGATGAACTAACGTAGGCGCGCAATGCAAACTGGGTGGGTCAGATTCTTCAATAAAACGATTGTATTATATCACTGTTGTAAGTGTAAGGGCATTATTTTTCTCGCAGGACTGGTGGATTTACCGTTGTTACTATTCAGACCGGCGGGGGGGGGGGGTATGGTGGTGGAAAGTGTCCACACTTACTTTAAACATTTATAACTTTAGCATTTACCAAATCTTCGCCCTATCGCAAACAAAATTCCGTGAATTTTTCCATGGCAACCATCATTTGACAAGAAATTATACCCAAATTTGGAATTTTCTGCTTTAATTAGTTTAACTTCTTTTTAACATTGCTCTATTGATCTTGACTCAGATTTGCCGGTTTCTACCATGTTGGCAATCCAAGATTGCGGCTATTCGGAATGATGCATCGAAATAGCCCAATTTCGATATATTAAAATTCAACTTGAAACAAAAGGACATCACTACGAGCCTTAGGGGAATGACAGTAGGGATTTATATGGTTTATTATCCTAAGCCTCGTAGTGATGTCGAAATTGGTATAGGATTTAATGGGGCAGAAACCAATTGTGGAACTGCACACATTTTAGGCATCCTACCGGATGAACAGTTACGAAATTCAGATATGATTAGTAACCGCATTTATTTGAAGTTTGTCCCCTTTGAATTCTATCAGAAACCCATAAGTGATTCTATACTATACTACTACATTATGGAAAACATTCATTGCTTGACGAGTGAATTCCAAGTTCTATTTAACTTGAAAAATTTATATAGGTTTGTTTTAACTGAAATTTAACGTATTCCACGAGTCTAGCATTGAAGTTTTCTTGAATCGCGTATGTGTAAAGATTTAGAAAAACAATTTATAATAAAAATAAGCGAAAAGAAACGACGTTTCGAAGTCATCCTGGCTTCATTTTCAAGTCAAAAGGTCACCGTTCAAGTGGAGGTAATTTACACTACAGTATTCAAAGCGTCAAAACTTGTTATAGAATTCATAATTAGGTCAAGGGTGACAATGAACGTACAGGTGCTGAAGAATGTTAAATAAAAACTTTAGCCGCACGAATTGAGTCTGACTGTGTATTCAGCGTGGGTTTTCTTTCGCGAATAAACAACATTTCGTGGATTAAACAATTCAGTTTTCCTTAGCATTTCTTAAAAACGGAAAACATTGTAGTCAGCCCAGAGTTTTTGATTCCGTGGTCTCTCATGCGTTTTCCAACAACAGAGTATTTATGTTCATCACTGCGCTGATGAAGATGGCGCTTGGTATAGTCAATATAATCAGCATCACACTGATCACATTTGAAAGTGTAAACAACGCATTGACTTGTCAAAGAGAAACAACGTTTCCAGCGAAAAAGCCATTTCAAACACCCCGGTAATGAGCATGTCAAGATATTGACCCCTCCGAGACGAGACATTTGCTCCGGGCGTGCACGTTACCAAAATGAACTATTGCCTAGTAATTATGTATGTCTGCGCTATTGATTTGCTTTTGAATTTCAATTGTTTTGGCTTTTGTTTTAGTTTTAAGATTTGTATGCATAACTAGTATATGGGGTTATACGGAAATCTTTCCGATATCAATACTACGTATCTTAGGCCCGGTTCAAACGTCGAACTTCACATGTGCCGAATCTAATGCAAATGAGCAAGAACAATAGATTTTTCTCATTTGCATTAGGTTCGGCACATGTGAAGTTCGACGTTTGAACCGGGCCTTACTTGTTTATCTAACCTTGAAGCGTGGAGTTTCCTTGATAGCAGTCATTTCCGCTTTCCTTCTGATTTCCCTTGTTCTCACCGCTAGGCCATGCACTGACGGAGCAAGCGAACGTAAACACGATGCCGACGAAAGGAAGCCAAACATGCACTCAGTCAATGCATCGTGCGGCTGAAAAGTGCAAAATGACAGAGGTTTTTTCGCTTGAACTAAAGCAAATTTCCGGTATTTACTTCATGTTAACACACCATATAGGGATCCTATCATATAGGGATCCTAAAAACTCATTTTAAAATGGTTAGCTTTTATTAACTGTTATGGGTAGTGATATCCATAACAGTAAATAAAAGCTAACCATTTTAAAATGAGTTTTTAGCCCTAAATAAGTGCCGGATTCTTTGATGTGCATAAATTAAAACCCACCATGAAGTATATCCCAAATTTTTTCCCACCAAAATGTTTACTAGATTCCAGTCTTTCCAAAACAGAGTGGGGATATTGACATTGCGCCTGTTAAAATGAGTTAGAACGCTTAAGGTCGCGGGGGATACCTGGCCATGAATAAATTCATAAGGCAAAATTGTAGCAGGGGTGTCACTTTGAAAAACGTTATATCGTGAACGTTTGAACACCGATTTCGCTAAAATTTAACAGAGACAGTGGCGAATAATGGAAGTGCATAAAGATTGTTTTTTATTGAAGGGATCGCGCTTTGCGTCAATGCTGTAAGTCACTAAAGTTAGTCTGTTTTAAAAAGTGGTTTTGTGTCCAAGTTTGCCTCCTCGAGAAGAACACAAAGCAAGTGGAATTTTGCCACTCACTGATCCGTCAAAACGTCTATTGTGTCCTATCTGACTCCGATTTTTTGATTTCAACTTATTAAAAGTTATTAGCTTTTAAAGGAGTAAAATTGTCCATGTTAGAATTTGAAGCCTCATATCTTCCCTTTGAAAGCCTATTTAAAAATTTAAGGTCAGATATGACAATCTACAATACACCTAGTTTACCTCCCTGCAGTGTCAACTCATGAAATTCTCTATCCGCGCTGAATTCTTGGACACAAAATTGCTTGTTTTTACGCTTCCGAAGGCTTCCCGAGCAAACACGAATGCAATATATATATATATATATATATATATATATATATTTATGGTAATTTTGCTAATTTTAATCCACGGGCTATTGTCAACACTTCATGCAGAAAGAACAAAGTGTTGACACTCTTTGCACGTGCAATTATTGATGCAGAAACATTACAGAGCCTGTTCGTGAATATTTCACGCATTTTCGGTATCAGCCGTCGCACTTCGTGCATACTCTTTTCATAAATGCATACTGATGAGCAGAACCTGTCCCCCGCGACCTTAAAGCGATAACCGCGCGGTTGAACCCCATACAAGCCAATATATACAATTGCTCACTTCAAGGTCAAAATGACGGTACTTTTTTTAAAGTTATTAAAGTATTTTAACGTTTCTAGATAGAATAATAACCATAATACTGGAATCCGTGTGTGGATTTCAGAAAAGTTACTCAGAAATGCGCGAAATTTTGATTTTCCTTTCAAAAAATGACCTTTTTGCTATGATTTAAGTGTCAAATTGGGAGCCTGGTGACGAGTGAAAATACTATATAGCCAAATGTCACCCAATTGAGCGAATAGAAATCAAGACTGATTCAAAATCACGGTGAATCACGCGCGGTCAGGAAAGAAGATTGTGGTAGCGACAAAGTTTACTTTTGTTTATCTGTACCGATAAATGACTGAAATTGATGCTGTTTGAACATAATGTTGACTGTGGAGTCAAATTGTGAACGTTTGTAAGCAAAAATGCGAGAAATGCATGCAGTCCCAGTCCGTCTCTGACTAGAGACACTCATTGATAACGTGTTTGATAGTTTTAGTGCACTGGAGTGGTAATTTATCACACAACTGAACCATTATCTTTCGGTATCTGCTAATACGAAAACATTCTTTGGCTTTAAAATGACACCAAACCTCCGTGACACTGCGCATGCCCATTTAAGGTCAGTTTGAACAGCATGACTAAGACCGTTTAATATTCATAAAATATCATCTTGTAATTTCGACAATGACGTCTTTCGGTTTCTCGGAATGGGATGCGAAAAGGAAGTTGTACTTAAGAAAGCGACTGGCGTAGTGGTTAATCTATAAAGTATTAACTTTGTATTTTGTGGCATTTTAAATATATTTACCAGTTTAACAGCAGAACTAGCATTTCCGTGCGTGCGACAACAAGTAACAACGCGGTATAGTGACGAAGGCGATCATTTGGTTTTATATACTGAGCTGACTTTTTCCCATGATGTCATCAATGCGAATTTCGTAGAATTGAAATTAATTGTCGTGCAAAATAAGTATTAGAAAATAAAGGCGAGTAATAAGACGCTTTCCAGAGAAGACCAGGGTTCATTTGACAAATATAGCACGATTGCAAAAAAAAATGATATTTCACTTAATATTATCTTTTTGTAAATTGTTTTGATTGGAAAGAAGTGCTTCTGCCCTTTGGGCCGAAAGTGAATTTGTTTTAAATTTGTAACTAATAAAGAAACAGAAATAAAAAAACGTGCTTGGGGAGGAAAATTGTATGCATTTCCTGCCTTATAAATTGCTATTTTAATAAGTCCGAGCGGTACTGGGTCTTTGAAATTAGACTATAAATCCACTTGTAGTTAGAGTCGGTTATTTCTCCAAAAAGGTCATGCCGTAGTCATTTGTCCTGGTTCAACCGCAGGGTAAGGCGTTCTTTAGTTCCTCTGAGGTAAGCCTACATGTACATAATTTTTTTTTGTCTTTTTGATCGCTATCCTTCCTAACTCATTCTCTTGCTTGTAATTGATTACTTCTCATTCGGTCCTTCTGTTTTCAGTTCGGCTTCCGTGTTTACACAATATTTTTCCACCTGGTGCCAATCGATTTTTCTTTCTTAGTGATTTATATTTTACCGAAATGACGACTCCACCTGCCTCAGCAGTTCTTGTGTTAGGCCATTCCTTTGTCCGGCGGTTGGCTTATGACCTTCAGTTGAATTTTAATTCGCGAGCTTCCGAGAATAAAGGGGAAAATATCCGCGCATTTCCATGACACCGACGAATGAACTGTCAAGCTAGAAATCAATTCAGTATGACTTTGACGTTATTTTCACTTCCCTTTAATTATTTCTTGTAATGAGCCAGATCCCGTGGGTACCTTTTCCACGATACAAATATATGGAGAAATTACAACACGATTAGACTCTGATCTTTAATGTTTGTAGCTCAGCTACATCTCAAAAATTTGAAAAAAATATCCTGATTCTTTCACGCTGGTATCTGAAGCTAGCAATTCATAATGGATTCATGAATATTTCATTTTCTACGAAAAATATCTGAGGGCCACCACCTTTCTAGGTTTTCTTTTTGCGCGGGATTGGGGATTTCATTAGGGATTTCAATTTTGTATTCTGCCGGGCCATAAATTTCTTTTCCAGTTTAAAAGTAAGACTATAGTTTTCCTGCCTGCGACAAAAAATAACAAAGCAGTATAGTGACGCACGCGATTCTAATATTTTTTTTTATAGATTTATACCGAGCTACTGTTTTTAAATTCTATGATCTCGTCAACGCGAATGCTGTAAAATTGATATCATTTGTCGTGATAACTACGTATTAGAAAAATAGCGAAAATAGTTATTTCATGGTCGGTCGTATACGAATCATGAAAGGTGGCTATATTCCGTAGGAGGCAAAGGTTCATTTAGGTAGATATTTTAGTTTTTACCATTAATAATATATTTTTGCAAATTGTTGTGGTTGGCAGGAAGTGGGACTGTCCTACGTTCGTAAAGCCACTTTCATTTTCTAAGAAACTTTTGGTCAAAAGAAACAGAAATGAAATTTTCGCTTCCTTTTAATTCAGTACATGTTATAATATGTCAAATCCCGCGAGTACATTTTTTCAAAAACATGTTTGGAAAATTATAACGTGATTATCCCCTTAACAGCTGCATCTTGCTAAATGTAACATAAATATAATCTTTCACTTTGGTATGTCAAATTTAAAATTAAAAAACACCTAGTATTTCAGTTTCTATGGAACTTTTAGTAGCTGTTCTCATCCGTCGTTTTCACGTTCAGAAATATGCGTTTTTACAAAATTTATGGACCTATATGGCACCCATGCTGACCTGAATAACGGTTTAATTCTCTATTTTGTACAGTTCTGGTCTGTTAACGAAAAGGAAAAGGGATAGGGGGTGTTAGGTGCTCCTATATAAAAATACCCGGAGTGCTTGTCAGAAATGTTCGAAAAACACCCCAAAAGGTACCGGAATATCGTTTGATGGGCTCATTTTCACACCCTTGAGGTACAATTTCTAAAACAATACGTCATATTCTGTTACGTTTTTCTTCTTAACCCTATTCAGACTGGCCTTTTTTTGGTAATCTGTGACTGGGGGGGGGGGGGGGCTCCTCGGACCCCCCCTTTATATCTCTGGAACCAGTAAGGCTAGGACCATGAAATTTTCACACAATGTTCACCTCCATACAAGGAAACCTCACACCCAGTTTTGACCCGCCACACCCAATTATGACGTCACAATGACGTCATTTTTGTTTTTCCGACGTTTCTTTGATATTTTTCCATCCAGATACTTAAAATATCAAATATAACTGTAAAATCATCTCTTTAATATTAAAACGTAATAAATACAAACAAGGACACACTTGTAAAGCGAGAAAAAGCAAAAACAAGGCGATAAAACTATAATTTTGAAATTATTGTCCGCCATCTTGGATCCGCCATCTTGGATCCACCATCTTGGATTTCCTTTTTTTGTTTAAATTAAAATTTAAAAAATATCTAAAAGAGAAAAGGATCAGAATGTATAAAACACGTATCAAACTAATGTTTATTATCCAAACAGTGAACTTAGAAGCGTTATTTAATTAATAGTACAAAATTTTTGTCTATAAGTAAAATCGAGCAAAAATGTACCTACCCCTCCCCCCCAAATATTTGATGTTAAAAATTTTTTATGTCTTTCAAGAACTAGTCCCAAGAAAAAACTATTCTAACAAGAAAATGCTCTATAAGTCAAAGAACAAGATCTTAAAATAAAAAATTCACCATATTTTAATATTTTGAAAACCTATGTGTCAAAAACCGGTTGCTATGGCAACATGGTTAATCACACTGACATGTTATGGATACCACAATGTCCCTAGATAAATTCTAGGAAAAGTCAGAAAATTTCAGCCTCATAGCTATTTCGGTGTAAGAGTTATCACAATTTTACTGGAGGGGGGGGTTCGAAAAGCCCCCCCCCCCCCCCCCAGTCTGAATAGGGTTAATACCCTAAAAGGTAGGGGGGAGGTAAGTCTTCACAAGCCTAGTCACTCACAACTGCCAAAGCTTAACCCGGTCTGTGGCATGAAGCGACTGAGAGTATAACTACTCCCCCCTGGATGAGATGCTGGTCCGTTGCAAGGATACCCCCCAGCACTTTGTCGCCGGTATATGGCATATGGCAAACAAAATATCCAAATACTAGAAACTTTTGTCAAGCTGAATGGAGTTTGAGTAAACCGGAAAAACATTTCGAACTTGTGATTTTGCATGCGTCTTTGTGCGCCTTAAATGGTGCAATCAAAGCACAGTCTCAATCGCGTTTTAGGTAAACTTTATTATCTTATTTGACCATGTTGCAATGCAGTTGCAGTGAAGATGAAACTTCGAGACAATGTTGTTCATATAATAAAGAAAGGACTATAAAAGTTTAAATAACAATCATCTCGCGGTTTTTGAAATACGTAGGAGAGCGCTAAAACTACAATATCAAGACTCAGTCAAAGAAAACCTATAGTTTCCTATAAAAAGTCGAATCTCCAAAAATAAAGCGAGAAACGCTTTTATACTTTCGTAGTGTCATCTCATACGAAAAGCAAACATTTTTGTGTAAATTTGAGATTGAGAAATCTTACTATTATAATCTTAATTGAGGACCTTATGGATGCCCTCACGCGCATGCAAAATCTCAAAATGGTCCGTTGACAAAAGTTTCTAGTTTTTAGATGTTTTGTTTGCCATATGCCGCCGTTTATCGTCATAGTTTTTGTTTTTTCTAGATATCATCGCACTCGCTCGGAATTTATGCTCGAGTGATTTCAATGTTTCTCGTTTATCTCCGCAATTTTAAATGTGATTTACAAAATTGTCACACTCTTACAAACTTCAAACTTGTACAATATTTTGTGTGTGTTTCTTACGGCCGCTGAAAAATGTTCGGTGTGGCTGCATGGAAATTGGAGGGAAACACCTTAAACAACCAAATTAAAAGTCAATAACTTTGATTGACGCCCACTAAAAGTCAATTTTATCCGCCTGTTTTGAACGCGGTGGGTCGCGTGTAATTGGTAACCGCTGTAAGCTGAAAAGGCCACTTCCGAGTTGCCTTTAGCCTCTCAATCAAAGCGAGGCTAGGTGCGAAACCTTTCATATGAAAATGAGATTTCATTCACATGTAAATAAAACTTATTTCCATTTGAATGAAAACTCATTTTCATATGAAAGGTTTCGCACTTAGCTTCGCTGTGATTGAGAGGCTAAAGGTAACTCGGAAATGGCCTATTCGGCAAACGTGTTGATATATCATTGTAAATGAAATGGAAATTCTATAATCTGATAATTTTCCACCAAGACAACAAGTGTTTAAGGTGGCTCGACTGCAATTGTGGGTTTTTGAGCGACGATACCGTTTAGCTTTGAGAAACTCGAAAACGCTTCCATAGAAATTTGTAAAATTTTGTAGACCTTAGGACAAGTACGTCAGGTCGAAGATCCAGAGAGCGTTTTCCAAAATTATCTCTTGATGACAAGTAATTCGGTATTATGTAAAACAGAGAGTGACGTCATAACGTTGCTTTGGCAACTCCGATTTTCATAAAACTTACCTCATCTGAAACTTTAATCTTTCTCTAGTACAGCTATGGCAATCGATTTTCCGTTAGATCGTTTGTGGTGGTACACAAGTTTCTCAAAGCTAAACGGTATCGTCGCTCAAAAACCCAGTCGAGCCACCTTAAAAGTTTTCCTTTCTGTTTATATTAGTTTCATTACAGATGGTCTTTAACCCTTTAACTCCCAACAGTGCTCAAAATCAAAATTCACAAGAAATCCCAAATTTCATTCTGTAAAATATTGAAAACCAAATAGTACCGTGCAAAAGATCTGCCGAAGGGGTTTCATTTGAATGGTCGCACCATAGAATTTCGTCCACACAATCAAAAGTTGCAGCTACACTTCATGTCTCCATAACTGACTCTGTGAGTGATTTTCGGCGAAACAACTCAGTCACGCGAAAAAAAAAAAGTCACGCGATAACACAGAGAACCCCCGCAGGCTTTATATACGCATAATTGTGTAGTAAAAATTAAAAACAGGCTAAAATACTGCTTAGAGGCTCCAGGACAGTCACGAATAACTGTGGACAACATTTGATGTGGAAAGTAAACTTAAATGGCTGTTTATTTTCAGTTTTTGTTTGCTTAAGGTGGCTCCATAGGGTATTTAGGCCGCGCGAGAACTGGGTACAATTGGCGCAAGCTTTAAATGTCAACAAGTCAAAACAAACATGGCGGCTTAATGCGAGTTTGCGATTTAGGAACAATAATCGAGGGAAGAAAGAGTAAAATATACCCTCCTTAAAAAGAAAATGAAGTCTGTGCTTGCTTCTACACCTGAAACGACCAAACATAAAGATTGCGGTGCGTCCGGTCGCTTCCGGAAAGCGGAAAGGACTCACTGCATCGCTCAAACCTCGCGCTTGGTTTTGAAAGTTCACGCATGCTCAAATAGCGATTTTGGTGAATTCCTATTGTGATGATGTAATTGTTGTAAGAGACAAAATAAGAAACTTTCCTCCTGCTCATTACAGTTTGTTAGCTTTGAGTGAACTGGAAGTCAGAAGTCAGAGAAACATTTGGCTTTCGAAAAGTAAAGGCCTGTACAAACGAACGCAACATGTTGGGCACAACATCACCCAACATTAATGGGTGATGTTGTGCGAAAACTTTGACTGATTTCAAACTTCACGCAACATGTGGCAACATCATGCAACATTACCCAACATGGTGTACAAACGATCACAACATGTTGCGCGCAACATGTTGTGCCAACATGTTGTGTTCGTTTGCACAGGCCTTAACGCTCGCGCGCCATGTTATCAGCAATAACCCTATGGAGACACCTTAATGAATCAGCGGTGGCTTGCGTTCCATACACATCCTACCCCTTTCATTTTGCCACTCTTAGCGGTCTGATCGTGAGCCGCGGTTCCCCGTAGTCACACATACGAACGCAGTTAAAAGTCACCGGGCCTACTTAGACTATTTACACTACTTAACGATGTCCATTCCTGTCTTCCTTTTTAGATAAATTTCAGGTCTCTCTACTGTTTGCAGTAGCTATCATGTATTTGTTCAGTTTTCGTCAATTTCCCCGAAGATATTTTCGAAAATAGGCAATAAATTGCGTGCGTACGATGGTATTCGTCATCGATTTATCGCATATTTTCCAATACGCGTATGCTGCAAAAAAGAAAAACAGCAGACTTTTAATTTGTAGTTCATCCTTTGAAATCACATTGCTATTTTGGAATTACCTTGCATACTTGTTTAGATAATTCTTTGGAATCACATTGTCATTTTGTTTACGATGTTGCTTCTATTTTCACACTAGGCTTTGAATGGTATTAATTGCTTTCCACGGCATTAAAGTTTAGTACCCGCTTCTTCGCAGCTGTTACATTAATTTGCTTTTCAGTTTCCTAACTGGAGACCGTTATTGCTACCCGATACCGCCCTTCTACTGCCCAGCAGGGAAACAGCACGAAAAACGAGACCAACGTTTCTTTTACTTTCAACTATCATAAACTCACCGCAAAAAATAAATTAACCCTACAATTTCCTTGTGTTTTAAAGCCCAAACTATGTTTAACTTAACGATTTTGAGGCAGTTTATTGAATATAGAGGGAATACTAGCGCTGTTTTGCTGAGTGTGTGTGTATGGTCATGTTCTAACCAATTATGTAAAACAATGTTGCCGTTAAATTCACTTCATGTTAAATGAAATAAAGAACCAACCTTCCCTATCCTTTACATGTAAAGGGTATAAAAAACAACAACAAACTATCTAACTTGTTTTTATTTTATCTTCACGGACTCTAGAAATAACTGTCATGGGCAAGATACATGAAATTCTACAAGTCATTCGTATTGCAGTGCTTGTTGCCAATTTGCTTATCAACACCAAGCGTGTTACAAAATGCATCGAGTTATGCAAGGAATGTCTAATTTACCTGAACAACATTGCTCTGGTAAAAGAAACTCTTGTCAGGGTAATATACACATTCGTCTACTATCAAATGTTTAGAGGGTACTGTCTAATCAATGATTGCACAAGTGCGATAAAATGCGGTAAAAAGCTTCTGGCTTTACTTCACGAGATTGGTGGAACAGTCGAAGAAGGGAATGTAGCCCTTGCAATGGCGCAACTGCATGAATGTCAATGTACATATAAAGAAGCACAAGCGCTTTACAAGGAAGCACTTAGTATCATGATGGAAACTGGACAAAGGCATAAACTAGGACTATGTTACTTTAACCTAGGAACAGTGTGTTTTTTTCTTGGTGACTATGCCAAGGCCAAAGAATATCTCGAAAAAGCACTTGCGATTACCTTAGAAATTGGTGATCTAAAAGGAGAAGCAGAAGTTTACGTAAACCTGGGAACTGTATTCAAGTCTCTCGGTGACTATGGCAAGGCCAAAGAATATCTCGAAAAAGCACTTGTCGTCAATAAAGAAATTGGAGACCTCAACCTAGAAACAGCAGCTTATGGAGACCTGGGAATTGTGTTTCTGTCTCGCGGTGACTATGGCAAGGCTAAAGAATATTTCGAAAAAGCACTTGCCATCGAAACTGAAATTGGTGACACAAACGGAAAAGCAAAAGCTTACAAAAACCTGGGAATGTTGTTCCAGTTTCTCGGTGACTATGGCAAGGCCAAAGAATATCTCGAAAAAGCACTTGCGATTACCTTAGAAATTGGCGATCTAAAAGGAAAAGCAGAAGCTTACGGAGACCTGGGAACTGTGTTCAATTTTCTCGGTGACTATGGCAAGGCCAAAGAATATCTCGAAAAAGCACTTGCGATCAAAACTGAAATTGGTGACCTAAACGAAGAAGCAGCAAGTTACCTAAACCTGGCGGGAAATGTGTTCCAGTCTCTCGGTGACTATTCCAAGGCCAAACAATATTTCGAAAAAGCACTTGCGATTAAAATCAAATTTGGCGACCTACACGGAGAAGCAGAAGCTTACAAAAACCTGGGAACTGTGTTCCAATCTCTCGGTGACTATTACAAAGCTAAAGAATATTACGAAAAGGCACTTGCGATTAGCTTAGAAATTGGTGACCTAAACGGAAAAGCAGCAGAATACGGAAAACTTGGAGAAGTGTTACTGAAACTCGGTGACTATGCCAAGGCCAAAGAATATTTTGAAAAATCAATTGCGATCAGTAAAGATATTGAAGACATAGATATTCAGTTAAGTCCGTGTATTGACCTTTTAGAGGTTATGCTATTGGAAGGCAACATACAGGAAGCTGAATCTCATCTCCTTACAAGTATTAAAATATTTGAGGATATGCGAAGTTCCCTAGAAGATAATGACCAATTTAAGATATCTTTTTTTGACGTGTATGTTGATTCCTACCAGTTGCTCAGTTTACTGTTTCGTGCTATTAAAGATCTTGATAAGGCTGTTAACGCTTTAGAGCTTGGACGGGCAAGAGCCCTGGCAGACTTAATGTCATCTCAGTACTCCGTGGAAAAACAAATATCAGTCAATACACAAACATTGGTTGATATTGAAATGTTGATGAAAAGTGAACGTAACTGTATTTATCTATACATTTCCTATTATGGGCATTTGATATATTTGTGGATCCTTAAAGCAAACAAACCAACACGTTTGCGAAAAAGGAACGTCAATGACTGTTTGCTTAACGCATCGGTAAAAACTGTGCACGAAGTTTTTAATAGCGAAATATTTAGAGAGTTGCATGTCGTAGCTCAAGAGCAGTGCGAAGATCGATCCTGGCTTCCTTTGAACGTTACCTACCAAAGGCCTAAATCATTTCAGGAAGATAGCCTCGCAGCACAACGCCTTGTAGAAGAGGAGGAAGAGGAGAACCAACAACCCGACCCTACTCTAAATGATGGCTACAAAATGTTCATTGCTCCTGTTGCTGATCTATTGGATGAGCCGGAAATCATCATTGTTCCTGACCGCTCCTTGTTCAAAGTTCCATTTGCAGCATTACAGGATGGAAGTGATAAGTATCTTTCGGAGAGTTTTAGAATCCGCATCGTTCCTTCTTTGACGACTCTCAATCTTATTCGGGACAGTCCAGCAGACCATCACAGTCAGACTGGTAAACTAATAGTGGGTGACCCTGTTGTCGGTGACGTGCTTTATAAGGGACGTCCTAATAAGATATCACGACTGCCTTTTGCAAAAGAGGAAGCAGAGATGGTTGGACGACTTCTCGGAGGTCAGCCTTTGTTAGGAAAGCAAGCAACTAAGCAGGCGGTTCTTCAAAGCATTAATTCAGCGAGTCTGATACATTTCGCTGCTCATGGTAATGCCGAAAGAGGAGAAATCGTTCTTGCCCCTCCACCTTCCATTAACAGGACTCCACTAGAAGAAGACTATTTATTGACAATGGCTGACATTTCAAAGGTTCAACTGCGAGCCAAACTGGTAGTCCTCAGCTGTTGCCACAGTGCACGTGGAGAGATCAGATCGGAGGGAGTCGTTGGAATTGCTCGAGCGTTCTTAGGATCTGGTGCACGCTCCGTGTTGGTGGCCCTGTGGGCCATAGAAGACGGTGCAACAAAGCAGTTTATGAGTCGTTTCTACGAGCACCTTGTTCGTGGGGAAAGTGCCAGTGAATCACTTCACGAGGCCATGAAGTGGATGAGAGCAAATAGATTTTCTAAAGTGGGGCAGTGGGCACCTTTTATGCTGATTGGAGATAACGTGACATTTCATTTTGGAAAGTAAAGGTTAGTGTTAAGACTTGAAAGGGAAATGAAAATTAAGAAGCTTACAAGTTACAAAAGTGTTTTGCTCAAGTTCAAACATTAAATATAGAATTACCGTAAAGGTTAGTGTTATTTATTTTTTTTACATCACAGCTGTTCGAAAAGTCTATTATGAGCTGACATATGCGCAAGGCGCTTCAAGTATATAAACTGTTTACTCTATTGACATCAAATTACGAGTCAATATGATTTAGAAATGATGCTATATATTTTGTAGCACGGCATCACACATTTCCACAGCATTTCATTCAAATTATAACAAAAACAAAATATACTTTTTCTCCTTTTTATCTCGTTAATGCGCGCAAGCGCAAAAGAGATGTAGTGTATGAGTCTATTATGGGCTGACATATGCGCATGGCGCTTCAAGTATATAAACTGTTTACTTTATTGACAGACAAAACATCCTTTTTGCCTTTTTATCTCGTTAATGCGCGCAAGCACAAACGAGATGTAGTGTATGGGTATAGATATGGACTCAATGTCCCTCAGTCGTAAACTTTTGTCCGGGGGTACTTCTTTATATAAGCTATATAACGGTAACAAAGTATATGGTTCGTAATACGGTAAGGATTTCAAGAAGAGCATCGCACACCGCCACTAAAATTTTGGGGGAGTACCCCCGGACCTATTGTTAATTTCCCCAGGGTATTGGCATGTCATCATTTTATTAACTTTTCATATCTCACGTTACCGATTAAGCGAAGGAAAACGCTTGGAAACTTTCAAATGGGTTTTTAAGTGGACCTGTTACGTTTATTGTGGTAAAGAAGTAGGGCCTTTTCGCACTAGCAAAAAGACTGTTCATTTAGACAAATTTTCTGTCATCGTCAACGCTTTATAAATGCGGTTGGTTTGTCGCGACTTTACAAATTTTGTTCGAGACGGGTTGATCTTCAAAGGCACCATCGACAAAATTCGCCGCAAGTAAAAAGTGACAAAATCCATTAACCCTTAATATGCTGACATTACTCAAAAAACCACGGGTTTTTACCGTTAATTGATGTTTTAGGCGCTACGGTGCTGAACTTCTCTAAACTTTGCTAGAAATGCACTTTCTCGCACTGTAGTAGGATTTTGACGAGGTTTTCATGTAAAAATGTACAATATTTCACTTTTGCGCTGCGCATAAGCCAAAATTTGGACTTCTACCTTCTACTCTGTACGTCCTTTCTTCTGGCCTGAAAAGTTTTGATCTTTATCAATGGAAAGCTCTGGAAAGGAGACCATGATCAAGTACAGGTATAGTTAGTTTCAAAAGCGCTTTTATAACTTTTTTTTAAACATATTCATTTGATACGATTGGTGCTACACAGTTCATATCTACAGGTATATTGGCCTGTTTTACCACCAATTTTGCACCAAAAAGTGATTACGTTTTTTTCGATTAGCTCTGTCAAAATGCAGTCGATATTCAAAATGGACAGTCCTGTAGAAAGATCTCTTCGACCTGTATTAGTTGCATATCAAAAGAATTATTCGCTGACGTGTAAATTAGTGACGTCACAAGTTGTTGAATGGCCATTCCTCCAAATCCTGGAAAAAAAATCCGGATTTAGCATAATAAGGGTTAAATAAGTTGCTCACATTAGCAGCGTATATTAAAGGTCAAATTGGAAATTTCACGCGGTGCATTTTTAAAATGAATCCAGGCGGTTTGAGGAACTTAAATCCCACTGGAATCTTTGGGGTTTTATATTAGCGAAAATATAATAAATTCAGCTATAACCAATTCAGCGAAATAACGAAATATACCCTTTCTACATATTAGGAAAATCGCCCGATCTGATTTTCCAAGCAGATAAGCAGATCAGTAAACTAAACGAAAGGTTAAATATAAAATCACCTTTGAATATAGAATCACCAGGACTGACGTGTTTTTTTGTTAGCAGGCGAGGACAGTTTGTTCCTTCAGTGCTTGGAGAAGAAACCTGGTCACCAACAAGCTTGGCGCAGCAAGATTGTACGGTCTTATGCTTCCTGTATTTTTTGCACGTTATAACAAACATCTAGGATAATGTTTAGTAAGAAATTATTTTTCAAAGGCCAGGTTAGTTTGCTCTGTATGTAACTTGGAATTTATTCGCGCATTTAGGTTTCATTAGCATGTATCATTGAGACGGATATTAGTTAGCCTGTTCCAGGCCCTGACATAGTGGGGAACGCGCGTGATTTTTTTCCTTTTGTTTTTACTTTGCGCGTTCTCCACTATCTCGGATTCTGGAACAGGCTAGATATTAGTATTTTCTGTTGCTCGAATCGCCTTAATGTTTGTGAGAGATTTCATTTGATAGACTTTCGCTGACTACCTAAGGCGCCAGGATCTCTCCAGTCGCAGAATCAGTGTATAGCGTTAATGGACAAATGCACGCACTAAAAACGTATTGTGTATATATTAAGTTGTAATATTGATACATCCCTTAGTTGTTGTTTGCCATATTTCCTCAATTACGCGCCCTCTATGCAATAAAAGCTGTCCTAATATCATGAATCTGAAATAAGCATCAACTTCCCTACTCCGCCTTAAAATTCAGTGCAAAGAAAATGCACGAAGAGAGAAAAGTTGGCCGTTAACTCATGTTTATTGGCACGTTGAAATAAAAATTAATGTCTTCACTTCGAGTTGGTTTATCGAGGTTGTAAAGAAAACACATGATTTTTAAATGAAAATTATATATGCTTGTTTGAGGAAATATGCTTTATTTTCATTATCAGGTTTTCATAATGTAAATGTTGCAAGTTTTGATTCCTATAAGCATAAAGGCATTGTTAAAGAAGCTAAAGACAATTCAATGTTGTAATCTCTTAAGCAATAGACGATGTTTATTTTCGCTTATTTTTATGAAAAGAAACGACATTTTGAAGTCATCCTGGCTTCATTTTCAAGTCAAAAGGTCACCGTTCAAGTAGAGTTAATTTACACTACAGTATTCAAGCGTCAAAACTTGTTATAGAGTTCATAATTAGGTCAAAGGTGAAAATGAACGTACAGGTGCTGAAGAATGCTAAATAAAAACTTTAGCACGAATTGAGTCTGACTGTGTATTCAGCGTGGGTTTTCGTTCGCGAATAAACAGTATTTCGTGGATTAAACAATCCAGTTTTCCTTGGCATTTCTTTAAAACGGAAAACACTGTAGTCAGCTCAGGGTTCTTGATTCCGTGGTCTCTCATGCGTTTTCCAACAACAGAGTATTTATGTTCATCACTGCGCTGATGAAGATGACACTTGGTATAGCCAATATAATCAGCATCACACTGATCACATTTTAAAGTGTAAACAACTCATTGAATTGTCAAAGAGAAACTTTTCCAGCGAAAAAGCCATTTCAAAGCCCCTGTAATGAGCATGTCAAGATATTGACCCCTGAGACGATACATTTGCTCCGGGCGTGCGCGTTACCAAAATGAACCATTTCCTATAATTATGTATGTCTGCGTATTGTTTTGCTTTTGGATTTCTATTGCTTTGGCTTTTGTTTTAGTTTGAAGAACGGTATGCATAACTAATATATAGGGTTATACGGAAATCTTTCCGATATCAATACTACGTATCTTACTTGTTTATGTAACCTTGAAGCGTGGAGTTTCCTTGATAGCCGTCATTTCCGCTTTCCTTCTGATTTCCCTTGTTCTCAAAGCTAGGCCATGCACTGATGGACGAGCAAGCGAACGTAAACACGATGCCGACCAAAGGAAGCCAAAATGCACTCAGTAGAAGCATCGTGCGGCTGAAAAGTACAAAGTGACGTAGGGTTTTTCGCTCGAACCAAAGCAAATTTCCCACCAAAATGTTTACTAGGTTCCAGTCTTTCCGAAACAGAGTGGGGATATTGACATTGCGCCTGTTAAAATGAGTTAGAACGCTTAAAGGCCGGCACACACTAGGGAACATGAAGCGGGGACATGTTGCAGCGACAGTTTTCCTCGTTTTTCCTGTTTTTGCGAAAAAGTTCTGTTGCGGGGACACAATTTTGTCCCCGTAAACATGTTGCACGAAATTCAGCTGGTTTGAATTCGTGCGTCATGAAGCGGGGACAAAATGACCCCAATTTCGATGTCGCATCGCGTGCACTGCTCTTGCAAACTGTCCCCGCTACAAAATAGGTTTAGTAGGTCCTTTTTCTTCTCTTCTTTTCAGCCACTTGCGTATCCATCGTTTTCGGTCAACATAATTACACATTTCTTCATCTAGTAATATCATTGACAGCAGTAGAACTAGAAGCTTCCCTTTCCTAACCATAGAGTCCGCCATCTTTCTTTGCTCGTATACTAGTTCCCAGGCGCCCTTAGTGATCTCTGTGATTTTTATACCTCAATCCGCTTTGTGTGCACCAGCTTGCGTTCTGTCCCTGCAACATGCGCCAGTATGCTGTGCACACGAAGGGGCTTGTCCCCGCTTCATGTCCCCGCAACATGTCCCCTAGTGTGTGCCGGCTTAAAGCGATAACCGAGCGGGCGACCTCCATAGAAGCCTTTACACGAAATTGCTCACTTCAAGGTCAAAATGACGGGTTTTTTTTAAGTTATTAAAGTATTTTAACGTTTCTAGATAGAATAATAACCATAGTACTGGAATCCGTGTGTGGATTTCAGAAAAGTAACACAGAAATGCGCGAAATTTTGATTTTCCTTTCAAAAAATAACCTTTTGTGTCAAATTGGGAGCCTGGTGACGAGTGAAAATACTATGTTGGAAAATGCTATCCAATTAAGCGAATAGAAATCAAGACTGATTCAAAATCACGGTCAGAATCACGCGCAGTCAGGAGAGAAGCTTGTGGTAGCGACGAATTTCAGTTTTGTTTATCTGTACCGATAAATGACTGAAATTGATGCTGTTTGTACATAATGTTGACTGTGGAGTCAAATTGTGAACGTTTGGAAGCAAAAATGCGAAAAATGCATGAAGTCCCAGTCCGTCGATGACTAGAGACACTCATTGATAGTTTTAGTACACTGGAGTGGTAACTTATCAGGGAAACTGAACCATTATCTTTCGGTATCTGCTAATACAAAAACATTCTTTGGCTTTTGAAATGACACAAACCCCCGTGACACTGCGCATGCTCATTTAAGTTCAGTTTCAATGTGAAAAATTTATATCATCAGCATGACTAAAACCGTTAAATATTCATAAAATATCATGTTGTAATTTCGACAATGACGTCTTTCCGTTTCTCGGAATGTTGCGAAAAGGAAATTGTACTTTAGATAGCGACTGGCTTAGTGGTTAAACTATAAAGTATTAACTTTGTATTTTCTGGCATTTTTAATATATTTACCAGTTTAACAGCAGAACTAGCATTTCCTTGCGTGCGATCGACAACAAGTAACAACACGGTATAGTGACGAAGGCGATCATTTGGTTTATATACTGACCTGACTTTTTTTCCATGATGTCATCAATGCGAATTTCGTAGAATTGATATTGATTATCGTGCAAAATAAGTATTAGAAAATGAGGGTGAATAATAAGACGCTTTCCAAATATAGCACGATTGCAAAAAAAAATGATATTTTACTTAATATTACCTTCTTGTAAGTTGTTTTTGATTGGAAAGAAGTGCTTCTGTCTTTTGGGCCGAAAGTGAATTTTATTTTTAAATTTGTGACCAATAAAGAAACAGAAATACAAAACTTACAATTGTTATTTTAATAAGTCCGAGCGGTACTGGATCTTTGAAATTAGACTATAACCTCACTTGTAGTTAGAGTCGGTTATTTGTCCAAAAAGGTCATACCGTAGTCATTTGTCCTGGTTCAACTGCAGGGTAAGGCGTTCTTTAGTTCCTTTGAGGTAAGCCTACGTGTACATAATAAGTTTTTTTTTTCCTTTTTGATCGCTATCTTTCCTAACTCATTCTCTTGTTTGTAATTGATTATTTCGGTCCTTCGGTTTTCAGTTCGGCTTCCGGGTTTACACAATATCTTTTCACCTGGTGCCAATCGGTTTTTTTTAGTGATTTATATTTTACCGAAATGACGACTATACCTGCCTTAGCAGTTCTTGTGTTAGGCCATTCCTTTGTCCGGCGGTTGGCTCATGACTTTAGTCGAATTTTGACTCGCGAGCTTCTGAGAATATTAGGAGAATATTCCCGTGCATTTCCATGATACCGAGGAATGAACTGTCAAGCTAGAAACCAATTCAGTATGACCTTAACGTTATTTTCACTCCCCTTTAATTATTTATGTAATGAGCCAGACTCCCGCGGGTACATTTTCCATACAAATTTATGGAGAAATTACAAAACGATTAGACTCTGATCTTTATCTTTGTAGCTTAGCTACATCTCAAAATTTAAAAAAAAAATACCCTGAATCTTTCACCCTCGTATCTGAAGCTTGCAATTCATAATGG
Organism: Cladopsammia gracilis; assembly: GCA_022457155.1. Taxonomy (NCBI): domain Eukaryota; kingdom Metazoa; phylum Cnidaria; class Anthozoa; order Scleractinia; family Dendrophylliidae; genus Cladopsammia; species Cladopsammia gracilis. Next base: position 50,999 of record JAJGOT010000264.1, read on the forward strand.
CTTCATGAACATTTCATTTTCTACCGAAAATATTTAAAGGCCACCACCTTTCTAGTAGTTTATTTATTTTTTTGCAGGCGGTAGAGATTTCATAAGAGGTCTTAATTTCGTATTCTGTCGAGCCTTAAATTTCTTTACCAGTTAAAAAGTAGGGCTATAGTTTTCCTGCCTGCGACAAAAAAAAACAACGCAGTATAGTGACGAACTCGATTCTATTTTCTTTTTTATATTAACATACTGAGCTACTGTTCAGTTTTATTCTATGATCTCATCAACGCGAATGCTGTAAAATTGATATCAATTGTCGTGCAAAATAAGTATTAGAAAAATAGTGAAAGTAGTTATTTCATGGTCGTTCCTAGACGAATCATGAAAGGTGGCTAAATTCCAGAGAAGGCAAAGGTTCATTTAGATAGATGTTTTAGTTTTTAACATTAATAATATATTTTTGCAAATTGTTTTGGTTAGCAAGAAGTAGGACTGCCCTACGTTCGTAAAGCCACTTTCATTTTCTAAGAAAATTTGGGTCAAAAGAAACAGAAATGAATTTTTCGCTTCCTTTTAATTTAGTACATGTTATAATATGTCAAATCCTGCGAGTACATTTTTTCAAAAACATGTTTGGAAAATTATAACGTGATTAGCCTCTTAACAGCTGCATCTCGCTAAATCTAACGTAAATATAATCTTTCACTTTGGTATGTCAAATTTAAAATTAAAATTGCCTCTTATTTCCTTTCTATGGAACTTTTAGTAGCTGTTCATTTTTCACATTTATGTGATATGTGTTTTTACAAAATTTATGTACCTATATGGCACCCATGCTGACCTGAATAACGGTTTAAATCCCTATTTTGTACAGTTCTGGTCTGTTAAGAGGAAAAGGGATAGGGGGTGTTGGGTGCTCCCATATAAAAAATGCCCGGAGTGCTTGTCAGAAATGTTCGAAAAACCTCCTAAAAGGTATCTGAATATCGTTTGATGGGTTCATTTTCACCCCTTTATTTTTTTCTCTTTTTAATACCCAAAAAGGTAAGGGGGGAGGTAAGTCTTCACAAGCCTAATCACTCACAACTGCCAAAGCTTAACCCGGTCTGTGGCATGAAGCGACTGAGAGTATAACTACTCCCCCTGGATGGATTGCTGGTCCGTCTCAAGGTAACCCCCTCCCCCCCCCCCCAGCATTATGTCGCCGGTACCCATTTCTACAACTGGGTGGGGAGAGACAACGTGGAACAAAGTTTCTTGTCTAAACAACAACACGACGGCAGAGACCAAGCTGAAACCACCATTGAGGTTCAGCGTTGAATTATTCGTTTCTTTTGTTTTTATATGAAAGTGAAGATGGCCAAGGAGCAAAAAAGAATTCATGAGGGTGTTTGTAAACAACGCACATTTACAAAGTTCGTAACGTGACCGCCTGCGAATACCAGGCTTTTTCATTTGACAAGTCGGGTTTGATTTGACAAGAACGGCTGGGTAATTTTTTTGCCACGGATAGCACCAACGGCTGACAAATATTTTTTAACGGGTTATGCTCGAGCCGTTCGAACGGCTGACGATTTTTTTTTTGTACGGATAGCCGAGCCGTTCGAACGGCATCCCATCCCGTTCGAACGGCTGATGAACGGCTTACGAACGGCTAGCCGTTGGGAACGTTTTCACGTGAGAGGTCACATATCGTTCATGGTTTCAGTGTTTTCAAACCTGGAAGTTATAATTTTGCCGATCGATCGCAACGGGGTTTGTTGCAATATTTATAAAGCGCGTGCAGTGATATATTGAAATCAAGCGCTTTCACTAACGTCGTGTTTTCCTACAAATCCTAAGATAACTTCTAAATAAGACGGATTTGCACAGTAGAATTAAAAAGTATAGCTTTGTTGTTTAGGATAATTATTTTTCGCCGATTCCATTTATACGCTTTATCGTGTTTTGTTTTCGTGAGAGCACTTTGCTTTCTACGGAATACTTTTGTACCGGATGCGGGTTTAAATTCTGATTATGTGTCCAAGCAAGGATGATCAATTAGCAGGAAGAAAATGAAACTACAGTAACAAAAATTATAAGTTAGTAGTAGTATAAGTATGGATTTAACCCCGCGAATGTATAGGTAGGTATAGTATGGTATAGGTATAGGTATAGGTATAGGTATAGGTAACATATTAATATGTATTATCAATTACCTATACCTTTTGTGTTAATAAATGACTAGGGATAGTGCCTAGGTAAATCATTCATTTGCAAATAATTACCTTCCACGTCCTTTTCAAAACAATAGGCTGGCCCAAACTTGCCCGTTCTATTCACATGCTGAGTTTAGAAACAATAAAATTGCACAGTATAAAAAAATCGCTTTTTATTCGTATTTTCCGCAACATTCTTATAGCTGCTTCATCGCTAGACTCTATATCGATTTTCAGTTTCCCAGCCATCACCCACTTTAGTTTTAATTTCTTTACCGGCAGCTTCAAAGTTTAAACTTTTAATTATGCGAACACTGAACTCTAAATTTGCATGGAAAATTAGCACCTCAGAAAACTTAACAAAACAGCCAATTACAGGTGCGTGCTAAAACAATAAACCCCCACTTTGATTAAGTTCAAATAAATTTAATAACAACAAAACGCATTAAGGTTACATCAAATCATTTATGTCAACAAAGCTGTTTTATTTAGAACAACTCAAATCCATGTTCTCCACAAATAATAAGACTGAATCAAGAAATATTAGAATGAAATTACTTTACGGACGTAGCGCGAATATCGCTATAAAGGCCATAGCACAGTCCTAAAGCTTTGTTGGCTTTTTTCGGAAGCAAAGGTTTCCTCTAAAAACGATTTTACGTTTGGTTCATCTTCGTGTTCGTAAATCCACTTTGTTTTAGCGTTCGAATAATGTGGTGTCATATATAAAAAAGTAACTAGATAACCGTGTTTATTGTTGTGATCAAATGATAGGGGTACAGGAGGGGTACAGGAGGGGTACAGGAAGGGTACAGGAAGGGTACAGGAGGGGTAGATGAAGGGCACAGGGTACAGGAGTTTTCACCACCACAATTCTATTATTTTCACTACCACCACCACCACAATTCTCCACACCACCACCGCCACCACCCCCACCACCACAATTCTATTATTTTCCCCATCACCACCACAATTCTATTATTTTCCCCACCACCACCACAATTCTCCCCACCACCACCACCACCACCACCACTACAATTCTATTATTTTCACCACCACCACCACCACCACCACAATTCTCCACACCACCACCTCCACCACCACCACCACCACAATTCTATTATTTTCACCACCACCACCACCACAATTCTTTTGTTTTCGCCTCCACCACCATGCGGGGTCGATGTAGGGTCGATGTGGGGTCGATGCAGGGTCGCTGTGGGGTCGATGTAGGGTCGATGTGGGATCGATGTGGGGTCGATGTGAGGTCGATGTGGGGTCGATGCAGGGTCGATGTGGGGTCGATGTGAGGTCGATGTGGGGTCGATGTGGTGGTGGTGGTGGTGGTGGCGGTGGTGGTGGTGGTGGTGGTGGTGGTGGTGGTGGTGGTGGCGGTGGTGGTGGTGGTGGTGGTGGTGGTGGCGGTGGTGGTGGTGGGGGAGAATTGTGGTGGTGGTGGTGGTGGTGGTGGTGGTGGTGGTGGTGGTGGTGGTGGTGGTGGTGGTGGTGAAAATAATAGAATTGTAGTGGTGGTGGTGGTGGTGGTGGTGGTGGGGAGAATTGTGGTGGTGGTGGTGGTGGCGGTGGTGGTGTGGAGAATTGTGGTGGTGGTGGTGGTGAAAATAATAGAACTGTGGTGGTGAAAACTCCTGTACCCTGTGCCCTTCCTGTACCCCTCCTGTACCTTTCCTGTACCCTTCCTGTGCCCCTCCTGTACCCTTCCTGTACCCCTATCATTTGATCACAATAGTAAACACGGTTATCTAGTTACTTTTTTATATATGACACCACATTATTCGAACGCTAAAACAAAGTGGATTTACGAACATGAAGATGAACCAAACGTAAAATCGTTTTTAGAGGAAACCTTTGCTTCCGAAAAAAGCCAACAAAGCTTTACGACTGTGCTATGGCCTTTATAGCGTATTCGCGCTACGTCCGTAAAGTAATTTCATGGATTTGAGTTGTTCTAAATAAAACAGCTTTGTTGACATAAATGATTTGATGTAACCTTAATGCGTTTTGTTGTTATTAAATTTATTTGAACTTAATCAAAGTGGGGGTTTATTGTTTTAGCACGCACCTGTAATTGGCTGTTTTGTTAAGTTTTCTGAGGTGCTAATTTTCCATGCAAATTTAGAGTTCAGTTTTCGCATAATTAAAAGTTTAAACTTTGAAGCTGCCGGTAAAGAAATTAAAACTAAAGTGGGTGATGGCTGGGAAACTGAAAATCGATATAGAGTCTAGCGATGAAGCAGCTATAAGAATGTTGCGGAAAATACGAATAAAAAGCGATTTTTTTTATACTGTGCAATTTTATTGTTTCTAAACTCAGCGTGTGAATAGAGCGGGCAAGTTTGGGCCAGCCTATTGTTTTGAAAAGGACGTGGAAGGTAATTATTTGCAAATGAATGATTTACCTAGGCACTATCCCTAGTCATTTATTAACACAAAAGGTATAGGTAATTGATAATACATATTAATAAGTTACCTATACCTATACCTATACCTATACCAAACTATACCTACCTATACATTCGCGGGGTTAAATCCATACTTATACTACTACTTAGGTTTATGGTTAAACAAATTAGCTGCGGTTACACGTTGCAATTTTTACTCAGGTAAATGTGAAGCTAGGGCCTGGTCGCACTACAGTCAAAAACAAAAATTAGCCCGTGCAAAAATCGAGGAAAACAAAAGAATCTGCTCCGGTGGGACACGCTTTTTGTGGAATGTTTTTGTTTTTATGTCATTTTGCACGGGCTAATTTTTGTTTTTGACTGTAGTGTGACCAGGCCCTAAGGCCCTAAGGCACGAAACGACTGAATTTAAGCACGTTTTATATAACCTAATTATTCAAAATTGAAACCTTTTTAAATGCAAGCCAAAATTGCACAATATAGAACAGTAAAGTAATGATATTAAGCTTAACTAAGGTGAAAAGGTCGGAAGCACAAGAATTAAACTCAAAAGAGTTTAGCTGTAAACAAATGCTTCGAAAATCTACTAGCTTCAATTTAAGACGAAATCAGGTTTAAAAATAAGCACTTAGCTCTATATTCCTCCAAAAACGCTTGACTTGCAGAGTTACGCAGCCTCAAATGCGGTCTTGACCACTGTTTGACAAATGTAAAACCTGTATTGAATAGCAAACCGCGTATAAATGCCGGGAAAAACAACTTTGCAAATGGTTTTCTCGGCTAAACTCAACGGTTAACCACTGACTCAACAGAAGTGTTGAGCGTACAGCTGACGTGACATTCGGCTGTGTAGCCGCGCGAAAAACGATGGTTCGGACACATGGACATGACGGACGCCGCCCGCGAAACATTCCGCTGGCCATGACCATGAAAAATGACGGGCATGGGTTCTATGAGTATGGGGCTCCGCGCGGGCCTTCGGCCCGCAGAGCTCCGCTACAAAGTTAAGAAAATACGAGTCAGAACAAAAAAACAAGGCAAATACAAAATAAACGTACGTACAAACCTACAATTGTGTGAATGCGACTAACAAACATTACCTTAACGGTGTCCTGACTTAACGATATAAAAAAAACCTAGGCTGCAGAACGGTAAACCTTCCGTAAAAATTCTGATAAAAATACTGACATTCAGGACTGAATTTATACACAAAACGTGACAAATTACGTAACCTTAGGACTTAATGTTAAATGAAATAAAGAACTAACCTTCCCGATGTCGATGTAAAGGGTACTAAAAACAACAATCTATCCAACTTACTTGTTTTTATTTTATCTTCACGGACTCTAGAAATAACTGTCATGGGCAAGATAGATGAAATTCTACAAGTCATTGGTATTGCAGTGCTTGTTGCCAATTTTCTTATCAACACCAATCGTGTTAATAAATGCATCGAGTTATGTAAGGAATGTCTAATTAACCTGAACAACATTGCTCTGGTAAAAAGAAACTCATTTGTCAGGGGAATATACACATTCGTCTATTCGCAGATGTTTACAGGGTACCGTCTAATGAATGATTGCACAAGTGCGATAAAATGCGGTAAAAAGCTTCTGGTTTTACTTCGCGAGATTGGTGAAAGAGTCGAAGAAGGGAAGGTAGCCCTTGCAATGGCGCAACTGCATATATGTCAATATAAATATAAAGAAGCACAAGCGCTTTACAAGGAAGCACTTAGTATCATGATGGAAACTGGACAAAGGCATGGACTAGGACCCTGTTACTTTAACCTAGGAGCAGTGTGTTTTTCTCTCGGCGACTATGCCAAGGCCAAAGAATATCTAGAAAAAGCACTTGCTATCAATAAAGAAATTGGCGACATCAACGGAGAAGCAGCAGCTTATGGAAACCTGGGAACTGTGTTCAATTCTCTCGGTGACTATGGCAAGGCTAAAGAACATCACGAAAAAGCACTTGCGATTAACTTAGAAGTTGGCGACCTAAAGAAAGAAGCAACAACTTACTTAAACCTGGGAAATGTGTTCGGGTCTCTTGGTGACTATGGCAAGGCCAAAGAATATTACGAAAAAGCACTTGCGATCAAAACTGAAATTGGTGATCTAGAAGGAAAAGCAACATCTTACGGAAACCTGGGAGTTGTGTTCCAGAAACTCGGTAACTATGGCAAGGCCAAAGAATATCACGAAAAAGCACTTGCGATTAGCTTAGAAGTTGGCGACCTAAACAAAGAAGCAACAACTTACTTAAACCTGGGAAATGTGTTCGGGTCTCTCGGTGACTATGGCAAGGCCAAAGAATATCACGAAAAAGCACTTGCGATGAAAACTCAAATTGGTGATCTAGAAGGAAAAGCAACATCTTACGGAAGCCTGGGAGTTGTGTTTAAGTCTCTCGGTGACTATGGCAAAGCCAAAGAATATCACGAAAAAGCACTTGCCATCGAAACTGAAATTGGTGACCTAAACGGAAAAGCAACAGCTTACGGAAACCTGGGAGCTGTGTTCCAGTCTCTCGGTGACTATGGCAAGGCTAAAGAATACCACGAAAAAGCACTTGCGATTAGCTTACAAGTTGGCGACCTAAAGAAAGTAGCAACAACTTACTTAAACCTGGGAAATGTGTTCGGGTCTCTTGGTGACTATGGCAAGGCCAAAGAATATTACGAAAAAGCACTTGCGATCAAAACTGAAATTGGTGATCTAGAAGGAAAAGCAACATCTTACGGAAACCTGGGAGTTGTGTGCCAGAAACTCTGTGACTATGCTAAGGCCAAAGAATATCACGAAAAAGCACTTGCGATTAGCTTAGAAGTTGGCGACCTAAACAAAGAAGCAACAACTTACTTCAACCTGGGAACTGTGTTCTGGTCTCTCGGTGACTATGGCAAGGCCAAAGAATATCACGAAAAAGCACTTGCGATCAAAACTCAAATTGGTGATCTAGAAGGAAAAGCAACATGTTACGGAAGCCTGGGAATTGTGTTCAAGTCTCTCGGTGATTATGGCAAAGCCAAAGAATATCTCGAAAAAGCACTTGCCATCGAAACTGAAATTGGTGACCTAAACGGAAAAGCAACAGCTTACGGAAACCTGGGAGCTGTGTTCCAGTCTCTCGGTGACTATGGCAAGGCTAAAGAACATCACGAAAAAGCACTTGCGATTAACTTAGAAGTTGGCGACCTAAAGAAAGGAGCAACAACTTACTTAAACCTGGGAAATGTGTTCGGGTCTCTTGGTGACTATGGCAAGGCCAAAGAATATTACGAAAAAGCACTTGCGATCAAAACTGAAATTGGTGATCTAGAAGGAAAAGCAACATCTTACGGAAACCTGGGAGTTGTGTTGCAGTCTCTCGGTGACTATTGTAAAGCTAAAGAATATCACGAAAAAGCACTTGCGATTAGCTTAGAACTAGGTGACCTAAACGGAAAAGCAGCACAATACGGTAACCTGGGAAATGTGTTCCAGAAATTCGGTGACTATGCCAAGGCCAAAGAATATTATGAAAAATCAATTACGATCAGTAAAGAGATTGAAGCCACTGATATTGAGTTACGTTACCGTTGTAACCTTTCACTTGTTATGCTATTGGAAGGCAACATACAGGAAGCTGAACCTCATCTCTTTACAAGCATTAAAATATTTGAGGATATGCGAAGTTCCCTAAAAGATAATGACCAATTTAAGATATCTCTTTTTGACGTGTATGTTGATTCGTACAAGTTGCTCAGTGGACTGTTTCGTGCTATTGAAAATCTTGATAAGGCTCTTTACGCTTTAGAGCTTGGACGGGCAAGAGCCCTGGCAGACTTAATGTCATCTCAGTACTCCGTGGAAAAACAAATATCGGTCAATACACAGACATTGGTTGGTATTATTGAAAAGTTGATGAAAAGCGAACGTAACTGTATTTGTCTATACCTTTCCTATTATGAGCAAATGATATGTTTGTGGATCCTTAAAGCAAACAAACCAACACATTTGCGAGAAATGGACGTCAATGACTGTTTGCTTAACAACGCATCGGTAACAACTGTGCACAAAGTTTTTTCTAGCGAAAACTTTAGAGAGTTGCACGTCGTAGCTCAAGAGCAGTGCGAAGATCGATCCTGGTTTCCTTTGAACGTTAACTACCCAACGGCTAAATCATTTCAGGAAGATAGCCTCGCAGCACTACGCCTTGTAGAAGAGGAGGAAGACGAGAACCAACAACCCGACCCTACTCTTAATGATGGCTACAACATGATCATTGCTCCTGTTGTTGATCTATTGGATGAGCCGGAAATCATCATTGTTCCTGACCGCTCCTTGTTCAAAGTTCCATTTGCAGCATTACAGGATGGAAGTGATAAGTATCTTTCGGAGAGTTTTAGAATCCGCATCGTTCCTTCTTTGACGACTCTGAATCTTATTCGGGACAGTCCAGCAGACTATCACAGTCAGACTGGTACACTAATAGTGGGTGACCCTGTTGTCGGTGACGTGCTTTATAAGGGACGTCCTAATAAGATTTCACGACTGCCTTTTGCAAAAGAGGAAGCAGAGATGGTTGGACGACTTCTCGGAGGTCAGCCTTTGTTAGGAAAGCAAGCAACTAAGCAGGCGGTACTTCAAAGCATTAATTCAGCGAGTCTGATACATTTAGCTGCTCATGGTAATGCCGAAAAAGGAGAAATCGTTCTTGCCCCTCCACCTTCCATTAACAGGACTCCACTAGAAGAAGACTATTTATTGACAATGGCTGACATTTCACAGGTTCAACTGCGAGCCAAACTGGTAGTCCTCAGCTGTTGCCACAGTGCACGTGGAGAGATCAGATCGGAGGGAGTTGTTGGAATTGCTCGAGCATTCTTAGGATCTGGTGCACGCTCCGTGTTGGTGGCCCTGTGGGCCATAGAAGACGGTGCAACAAAGCAGTTCATGAGTCGTTTCTACGAGCACCTTTTTCGTGGAGAAAGTGCCAGTGAATCACTTTACCAGACTATGAAGTGGATGAGAGCAAATGGATTTTCTAAAGTGGGACAGTGGGCACCTTTTATGCTGATTGGAGATAACGTGACATTTCATTTTGGAAAGTAAAGGTTAGTGTGATGTAATGCTTTCTATGTTACGACTCGAAAAGGAAATAAAAATTAATAAGCTTACAAGTTACAAAAGTGTTTTGCTCAAGTTCAAACATTAAATATAGAATTACCGTAACGGTTAGTGTTATTTATTTTTTTTTTATTATCACAGCTGTTCGAAAAGTCTATTATTAGCTGACATATGCGCAAGGCGCTTCAAGTATATAAACTGTTTACTCTATTGACATGAAATAACGGGTCAATATGATTTAGAAATGGTGCTATATTTTTTGTAGCACGGCATTACATATTCCACATCATTTCATTCAAATTATAACAAAAACATAATATCCTTTTTCTCCTTTTTATCTCGTTAATGCGCGCAAGCGCAAAAGAGATGTAGTGTATGGGCATAGATATGGACTCAATGTCCCTCAGTCGTAAACTTTTGTCCGGGGGGTACTTCTTTATATAAGCTATATAACGGTAACAAAGTATATGGTTCGTAATACGGTAAGGATTTCAAGAAGGGCGTCGCTCACCGCCACTAAAATGTTTGGGGAGTACCCCCGGACCTATTGTTAATTTCCCCAGGGTATTGGCACTTTATTAACTTTTCATATCTCCCGTTACCGATCAAGCGAAGGTAAACGCATGGAAACTTTCAAATGGGTTTTTAAGTGGACCTGTTATGTTTATTATGGTAAAAAAAAGTAGGGCCTTTTCGCACTAACAAAAAACTGATTTTTTAGACAAATTTTCTGTCATCATCAACGCTTTATAAACGCGGTTGGATTTTGTTCGAGACGGGTTGATCTTCAAAGGCACCATCGAGAAAATTTGCCACAGGTAAAAAGTGACAAAATCGATTAAATAAGGAAATTTATGTTTTTCTTGTCAATCATTTGTCGTAAAGCCATAAGCGCTCCCATTAGTAGCGTATATTGTAGGTCAAATGTGTGTTGTTGCGACACCCAGTTTGAAAATTTCACGGTGCATTTTTAAAATGAATCCAGACGGTTTGAGGAACTTAAATCCCACGGGAATATTTGGGTTTTTATATGAGCGAAAATATAATAAATTCAGCTATAATCAATTCAGCGAAATAACGAAATATACCCTTCCTACATATTGGGAAAAATCGCCCGATCTGATTTTCCAAGCAGATAAGCAGATCAGTAAACTGAACGAGGTTGCATATAGAATCACCTTTGAATATAGAATCACCAGGCCACACGTGTTCTTTTGTTTAGCAGGCGAGGACAGTTTGTTCCTTCAGTGCTTGGAGAAGAAACCTGGTCACCAACAAGCTTGGCGCAGCAAGATTGTACGATCTTATGCTTCTTGTATTTTTTGCACGTTATAACAAAGATCTAGGATAATGTTTAGTAAGAAATTGTTTTTCAAAGGCCAGGTTAGTTTGCTTTGTATGTAACTGGGAATTTATTCACGCATTTAGGTTTCATTAGCATGTATCATTAGGACGGATATTAGTATTTTCTGTTGCTCGAATAGCCTTAATGTTTGTGAGAGATTTGATTTGATAGACTTTCTCTGACTACCTAAAGCGCCCGGATCTCTCCAGTCGCAGAATCAGTGAATAGCGTTAATAGATAAATGCACGCACTAAAAACGTATTGTGTATATATTAAGTTGTGATATTGATACATTCCTTAGTTGTTTTGTGCCATGTTTCCTCAATCACGCGCCCTCTATGCAATAAATACTGCCCTAATGTCATGAATCTGAAATAAGCATCAACTTCCCTAATCCGCCTTAAAAATCAGTGCAAAGAAAATGCGCGAAGAGAGAAAAGTTGGTCGTTAACTCATGTTTATTGGCACATTGAAATAAAATGTCTTCACTTCGAGTTGATTTATCGATGATTTTTAAATGAAAATTATGCATGCTTGTTTGAGGAAATATGCTTTATTTTCATTATCAGTTTTTCATAATGTAAATGTTGCAAGTTTTGATTCCTATAAGCATAAAGTTATTGTTAAAGAAGCTAAAGATAATTCAATGTTGTAAACTTTAAAGCAATATGGTTACCCAGCCATTCCACAGTTTGGATATATCAAAATGCTTACGGCTAAATTGATTGGAGAAAAATGACTATTCATGTTATCATTTTTTATTACGAGTGTATTGTAAGCGAGTGTCATTGAAAAGTCCCCTAAAGGGAGTGTTAATAAAAGGATTGTATTCTATAACTGTTATCAGTATAAGGGCATTATTTTTCTCGCAGAACTGGTGGTTTTACCGTTGTTAGAGTTTCTACTTTTGAAAATTGGTTACCTCTTTTCTATTCAGTGGAAAGTGTCCACACTTACTTTAAACATTTATAACTTTAGCATTTACCCAATCTTTGCCCTATCCCAAACAAAACTTCGTGACTTTTTTCCGTGGCAACCATCTTTTGACAGGACATTATACCCAAATTTGGTATATTTTTTTCATTTTAACATTGTTCTATTTAATCTTGACTCAGATTTGGCGTTTCCTACTATGTTGGTAATCCAGGATTGCGGACCAAAGAAGTTCTTGCGCGTGCATTATTTTTGGACTGTACTGTATTCGGAATAATATATATAAATAGCCCAATTTCGATGTATTAAAATTCAACTTGAAACAAAAGACATCACTACGAGGCTTAAGCGGAATGATAGTAGAGACTTATATGGTTTATTACCCTAAGCCTCGTAGTGATACTACTACACTATGGAAAAACTCATTGCCTGACGAGTGAATTCCAAGTTCTATTTCACTTGAAAAAGCGATATCGGTTTTTTAAAGTGAAATTTATCGTAATTCACGAGTCTTGCAATGAATTTTTCTTGAATCGCGTATGTCAAAGAGAAACAACGTTTCCAGCGAGAAAGCCATTTCTAAGCCCACTGTAATTAGCTAGCGAATAGAAATCAAGACTAATATTCAAAATCACGGTGAATCACCCGCGGTCAGGAGAGTACCTTGTGGCATAGACAAATAAATTCCGTTAATGAACTGAAATGGATGCTGTTTGTACATAATGTTGACTGTGGAGTCTAATTGTGAACGTTTGGAAGCAAAAATTGTAATTTCGACAATGACGCCTTTCGGTTTCTCGGAATGTTGCGAAAAAGGAAGTTGTACTTTAGAAAGCGACTGGCGTAGTAGTTAAATTATAGACTATTCACTTTGCATTTTAAATATATTTACCAGTTTAACAGCAGCACTAGCATTTCCGTGCGTGCGACAACAAGTAACAACGCAGTACAGTGACGAAGGCGATCATTTGGTTTTATTTTCTGAGCTGACTTTTTTCCATGACGTCATCAAGGCGAATTTCGTAGAATTGATATTGATTATCGTGCAATATAAGTATTAGAAAACGGAGTACAAGTTGTAGCTTTGTTACGGTGGCCCATAAGGGACACCGCTTTCAATAATAATTTTCACAAACATTTTAAAAGAAAAGCATTAACAGGTAAATTATACACTCCGATTAAAAGAAATCCCCGCACTCAGCAAACAAACAACCTATACACTGCAAACAAAACAAACCCGCCCTTCAAACAAAATAAATCCCCACACTACAAACAAAATAAATCCCGCGCACATTAGCTGCAAACAAAAACAATCCGCGCACTGGAAGCAAAAAAAATCCGCACACTCCCCTGAAAAAAACTCCGCACACTCCCCTAAAAAAAAATCCGCACACTCCCCTGAAAAAAAAATCCGCACACTCCCCTAAAAAATTAAACATCCGCACAACCCCTAAAAATCCGCACACTCCCAAAAAATCTATGCGCGCGCATGTGTACGAGTAGGACCGAAACCTAGTTTCCAGCTCTAATTCGCGCTTTTTTTCGAACACCCAAAGTAAAAACATGGCGTCGCAGAGGGAAGCTTTATTAAGTGGCTCTAGCGATGACGAATTAGCAAGTGAAGCAAGTAAACATGACGACTTACTGCATGGGTCTGAAAGAGAAATAATCGAGTATTATTTCTACAGAGGTCTTACATACAGGCACATTACACTGATGTTGGAGAAGCAACATAATATGATCATGAATCAACGAACTCTAAAACGAAGGCTCAAAGACTATGGCCTCAAGAGACGTGATATAATAGACGAGGAACTCAAGGAACGAGTGAGGGATCTAATTTTGCTTGAACTATGTACTCGCCCTGATAGTCTTAGTGGCTATAGTACCATGTGGCATGTCTTGCGTCTTAGACACCACATTAATGTTCCTCGGCGTTTGGTAGAATCACTATTTAGGAAGGAAGGTTGATCCTAGAGGAGTAGAAGGGAGGAAGAGAAAAATAGCCTATCCCACCCCACATCCATTCTTGAAGCAGGAGTTCTTTTCGAGAAGCTAATCAAGTTTGCAACGGGTGAACCCTGAAATGATCTTGTTCTGTAATCTATGAAACCTGCGAAAATATTTATTTTGCCAAAGATGCCTATTGGAAAGGAGGGACAAAATATGTTACACTTCACACACTTTTATTAATTGGGCATACTTTACGTCAAAGCCAATGTTGATCAAGACGTAGTAGATCCGTGATAGCATGATCAAGAACAACAACAGTTTTAACCCCTACAAAGCATGATTATTTTGATTGTATCGCATATGAACCAGTAAATGATAACCAAGTTCACATCATGTTTAACAATGTTAATAAAAGACAGCTTGGTTGATATAACTGACGTTTTTCAGTAAGCAACACGAGCATCATTAAAACCAAGTTGGGCTTGGCATGTACAAATGATAGGCACCATGTGCAGAACTGACTCAAAAAGCAAGGGAATTGGTAGAGTGAAACGGTCTCAGAATGAAAAGATAAGGGGGCCTCTCCCCTTGATCTGCCACTGTATATAATTCTGCAGGATATACCTTTCAGTTAAAACTGAAAACTTAACTTTTTTTGGTATTGCATTCTGTCCTTGACTCTTCCAGATTCACAGAAGTGATTTAAAACAAGTAAACATACAAAGCAATTTTCCCCATGGAACATCTTTATAAGAGCGAACAATAGGGAATGACAAGCATATCTATCAATGCCATAGGGATATTATTCCTCCTTACAATGTCAGGTTTGATTAGACAGATGTTAAACAGAAAACGGGACAATAACATCATTATTGTACAGTGGCCCGTTAGTACAATAATAATGAACGATTATCCTTCAGGTAGTAATCTGTAGGAAAGCAAGCGGGGGGTAGTAGGAATCCTACAAGATTAAACCAATCAAATTACCGATCTCTTTCTACGTCATCGTAACGCAATGACAATCGCTCACATGTCCGTGGACCATTTTGTTATGCCAGCTGAGAGATATGCCGAGAAAAAACAAAGGTCGTAGTTCTAGTCTACTGTACATTGAGAGCTGTAGAACGAGGGGGATATAGGGAGCCTCTTTCTTCCAATCTTGCTGCGGGCGCAAGGCTTGTAGCAGAAAACGAAAGCCAGGCCCATGACGAGAAAACTAGCCGGACCTACGAGCTCCGACTCATGTCGTTGGAAGAGTTTGCACCAACAAATGGCGACGATGCTGTGCTGTTTGGCCCCAACAAAGACCCCTTTTTGGCGGCAACAATCCAGACCTATGTGCGTAAGTTTGTCTTCAAATGTTTGTTATTTATTAAGGGCTAAACTTTACAATACCCGTCCACTCTGAAATTAAAGTGTAAGATAAAACAAGTGTCACCGCGGTCCGCGGTCCCGTAGTCAATGAATTGAAAACAGTAGTTTAATTTAATTATAGTTTATTTGTTTCTTTCCTCCATAAACATATATGTTAAGCTTATATATGTTAGGAAGGCTTGAAATAAATCGTCCTCTTTGTGAATGTGTCGCTACATTCATTCAGCCAAATCAGAGGAAAAATGGTGTTTTCATACACCAAATGGAGGCAGCTTAACCTTTGTTTGACACCATTGCCCTTCCACATACCCGTCCACTTATTTGCATCTCATTGAATAAGAATGGATCCTTTTGTTTTCATGTGCTTCGTTCTTTCAAACGTTCAGGGATATGTAAATAAGTGGACGGTTATTGTAAAATCACCCCCACTTTATTCATATTATCACCATCACTGTTAACAAACTCAACTGAACGATTAACTGTTCGGTGCTCATAACCATGTATGGACAAATTGGAATAAGCCATCCAGCAATCAGATACAATCATTCAGACTATGGACTGGACCGCGGTGATGGCACTATAAAGTGTTTACATCATTTTTTAATATATTCATCAACTGCGGACCACGGATCGCGGACCACGGTGACAGGCAAATACATACATCTACATATTGTATAAAGTGTTAACATCACTCATTAGTATATTCAAGATCAACGACCATGGACCATGGACTGCGGTGATGCCAAATACATACACTACATGCACGTACATGAGGCCCTGCCAGGGGGGGTCCCATGTCGGTTGTCTGAATTTTAAAATGTCTCGTGTCGGTGTTTTATCAATGTTTCACGTTGCTGTCGGAAATTGAACAAACATTTGTCTTTTGTCGCGATTTCATTTTACATGCTGTTGCTACTTTTTGGGTCATGTCGCCTGTTGGAATTTACACTGGCAGGACCTCATACATACATATATACATACAAATACATACCCATACGTGTACATAAAAATACAAATACATGCAAATACATACATACATACATAAATACATACATACAAATACATACACTATACTGCAGTTTCCTGACTGCAGGAGGGTGGACTGCGTTGCCACGAATCTTATGCTTTCAGAGTGGACGGGTATTGTAAAATTGCTCCTTGTAAGATGAGTTAGAATTTAAGCTTTTGCTGAGCCAAGTGGTACACTTGCCGCTTTAACATTACAATGTGCAAGAACTTGCTTTTCCTGTTTAAAGGAAGCTTAGAAAGATAACCACAAAAAATCGTGAAATATATTTTAAAGAGAGGCATCATTTTAAGTTTTGTGTACCGAAACTACCAAACCGAAGTTTAACTGACTCGACGTACCGTTCAAGGTGTGTAAACAAATTGATGTTTTTAAGATTATAAGCCTGCGTGACCACAGGCAGCCCAAGCTCAGTATGTATGTGATGGTTCTTTATTATTACGCAACGAACGATTTGTAGACTTTGTATGGGAAATTCATTTTAGTCTTATATATGCTAAAATAAAGCTTTAATGTAGAAGTAAACTTCACTTACCGCAACATTGTGTTTTCATTGTGTCTTTTATGCAATTTGGGTGCAACTGAATAATGTCCATTTTTGATGGTTTTGTGGCTTACAAGTTTTTGCGATGTCGTTGGTTGTCGTTTCCACTCATAAAGCGAAGCAAGGCCGGTTACTCTCGGCGACCTCGTCCCACAAATCACTCTCGCATCACAAAGAGCGGACCGAATTGCCATAAAAACACCACAGTCATAAGGCCACATACGTTTCCCATCACATTGACTTGTCTCAGTGATCACACTGCGATTTTAGGGGGAGAAATTTCAAATAATATTCGGTTTTCTACAATCTTTCCGTGCGCTTGGCTGTTTGTGAGTCGAAATTGTGTGAATTTTAAATGCTGATTGGTTTGTTATTGACATCAGGTGAATGTTCACATGCAAAACAGGTGACAGTTGGCAGCTTGAAACATCTGACCTATTTCTGTTCACTCAACAAAAATTCATCACTAAGTATTTTTTTGACATAAAGAAGCTCTGCATTTACAAAACTCCGAAAAAGAATTCTTAAAATGGTAGGGTGCTGGTACTGAAGAAGAAATTTTCACCGACAGTGAAGAAAATTTCCCATGAAGTCCAAGTGACTGAATTCTCTGAAACCAAAAGTGACCAACAGTTGCGTATTTCGCCTGTGAACTTTTACCGATGTCAGTAAATAAACTAATCAACATTCGTTATTTCTAATACATGTATGGCTACTGTTGGAAGATTAGAATAATCAATTTAAAACCTGAATTTTGATTTCAATAAATCAGTCTGTTCCCAATTAATGAAAGTCATTCCCAACTGTTTTCATACAAGCCTATCTGTGGTCAAGGTATGACAAAATCTTAACTGAATCTTAACTGTGGACAAAATCTTAACTGGAAGATTTTCTACATGTATATCCACCAAAGTCTCTGCATACGCCCTACATACATACATACATGCATACATACATAAGCTTTATTTTCACTCAAATTTTAGAGTAGCTTACAGAAGCTAATATTTTCGAGAACATAAAAGTTAAAACTGTATAGCGTTTACAAATAAATTTATATCATTAAGAAGAAAAAAAAATCATATAGCTAAGCGAGCCAGGGACTAAACAAAGTTACTTCACTGAATTTTTCTTCTAAAGTCTTCAAACACACACTAGTGCAGATAAAATCAGGCAGCGCATTCCATAGTTTAGCTGAAAAATAAGAAAACAAATTAAGGCCATAGCTAGTTGTTCTAGGTTTACTAAGTGACAGAATGTAATTGAGGCCAGGCTGAAGATCGAAGAAATTGCAATTGAGGAATCACTTTGAAACTCGTAATTTCTTTAAAGCCACATCTTTCAACGTAGATTAGATAATCAAGGGAAGATTCAGAGACTTGTATTTTCTAGCGCGACGCGATTTTGACTCACAGGAGCCAGTGTGTGTATTGACTGGCGACAAAATTTGCCTTTTGCCTCCCTTGACAGTCTACTTATTGCGCATGGTTGTTGTTTTGAATTGGCCAATGAGAATGCAGAATGTCATGATCGTGGTAATGCTCTAACTGCTGTGGCCACACGAACAGCCGAGCGCACAGGAAGATTGCAGAAAACCGAATATTATTGAAATTTCTCCCCCTAAAATCACAGTGCGATCGCCGAGAGGAGTCAATGTGATAGGAAATGTACGTGGCCTTATGGCTGTGGTGTTTTTATGGCGATTTGTCCCACCCTTTGTGATGCGAGAGAGATTTGTGGGACAAGGTCACCGGGAGTAACCGGCCTTGCTTCGCTTTATGAGTGGAAGCGACAACCAACGACATCACGAAAACTTGTAAGCCACAAAACCGTCTAAAATGGACATCATTTGCGCTCAAACTGCATAAAAGACAACGGAAACACAATGTTGAGGTAAGTGAACTTTATTTATACGTTGAAGCTTTATTTGCGTAATAACAAAGAACCATCACATACTAAGCTTGGGCTGCCTGTAGCCTGACATGTCTCGCAGCACAGCCCATTAAGCTATAGCTTTATAGCTTTAAAAGTTTGAAGAGCCCAGATGGTTTAGCTTGATTGGACTGAAAAGAATGGAGTAATTGATTCATAAATGCTTGACCGAATGATTCAGCAGATCATCGTCATATACATAACTGTCATATTCTTCTTAAATCATCCAGGCTAGGGCAATATTCCCTGTCATTTCAGGGTCCAAAAATATGGAACAGCATTGACAAAACGACAAAAGATATTAAGTTAATTTTCTCTTTTAAAAAATGTATCAAGCAAAACATTCTACATGTATCAAAGCACAGCAATGATGGTAGTGGCAAATAATTCTTCAGCAAACAAATTTTTCACCCTTTATTGCTTCCATACAATGTTTTATTGTTATCTTCAATTGAATTGTAAAACAAGCATTCAACCTAAAGTTATGTAATGTCCGTTGAAGGGGGTCTATTACAGTGTACTTCAAGCATTTCTGCTTTTGTATAGACTCCTTGTCACTTTTAATTTTAAGCTTGTTACTGAGAATCCAATCATGCTTACTCTGGGCAAAATCATTGTCCAATTTAAGTTAAAATCAAATAGTATTAATGTATCAAAAATATAAGTAGATCCCATTTTTGCTTTTCTCGCACAGCATTTGTATGTATGCATTGACACAAAGGTGTGAAAATCTGCTTTTATTAACTTCAACTTTTATTACTTCCATCACTTTTTACTACAATGTATATTATTAATAGAAAACAACAGTACTTTCATTCAGGTTGCAAAGTTTTTTAATGACTTTCCAACCTTGTGTTCACAGTCAGTCATGCATGATAAATGCCATGCTATTCTTCAATTGTTAAAACTGAATGGCATCATTTATGTTCAAAATTAAGAATGGGCAATAAAGTTATAAACAGAATTTATGAGGTAGAAATATACGAACTTTAGCCTTGCTTTATTAATACATCTAGCTGTCTCTGGAAAAATATTCTCCCTTTTGAGGCACAAATTAATTTCCATTAAAATGCTTTAAAATTTGGTGTGAATATTTATTAATAATTGGCACCTTTTGAAGCAGATAAAAGTGACAATAAAGTATTTCCCTTGTTATAATTCAAAGAAATACAGTATTTGTGCCATTTCATAAGGGTTGAACTAAAACTTATGCCTGATTCCTACTTGTGAAATAAACTCGAGTATATGTGTAGGGTTTACTTTAAACTATCAAATTAATTTCAGAAATGTTGAGTGAGACCAAAGGCAAGAGGCTGGGAACACTCTGCTGCCGTGGCGTTAAGCCCCCAGTAGTTAGAGGCCATGCCGCAGCCTTCAACTACATCAGTGTACATGTACTGGTTCAAGGCTTTTGGTCATACAGGCTATTACAGCCAGTCTGTTGAAGTTTCAAACATAGATGTGTCCCAAAAGGTCATTTCTAAGGGCAATCCCATTAATTCACCAGGTAAATGAAGTCTTGGTTGTTGAATTGCTTTGTTGATATATGTGCACTTTAGGTCTACATGTGAATATGGTCAACTCTCTCTAAGACTGACACTGTCGGGACCAGCCCAACTGTCTGTCTTAGAGAGATTTCCGGCTTATAGAGAATCGAGGTAACGTGTCACCAGTAAATATGAGACAATAAAGCTTGACCTATGCACAATGAATACACAAAATGAAATCAAATCAATTTATTTAAGTGTCAGAGTTCTAGCACGCAAGTGCTAATTGTGGACACTTTCCAGATTTAATTGCAATTTGGAAATGTTGGTTTTTGTTGGTTCTGTTTAAAGTTGTTTACTTAAGCAAAACCTACAAACTGAAATAAAAGTAATATTAGAAAGGTCGACTCATTTGTTCATAATTATTCAGCACTTATATTTCCGTTTTGAAGTATTTTCCTCTAAAAAGGCACTTCTCAAGTGTCAGTTGTCCTTCTTAGAGAGGTGTCCGTCTTATAGAGAGGTTACAGTTACAGAAAAATGACTGAAAAACAGCAAGGACCAACACCAGATGTCCATCTTATAGAGGTGTCTGTTAAGAGAGAGTTAATTAATTATGAACAAATGAGTCAACAAGTGATCAGTAAGGAAATACATGTAAATTAAATGGCAGTTTTTAGTCTTTTAATCGTGATGGTGAAATGTACTACATACCATAAAAAATAAGGGTGCTTGTTGCCCCGCAAAGTCAAAAATGTTTCCTTGAAGATGTCCTTTTTTATTACATTATTACCTTTAGTAAGCATTAACTGCTTTGTTCTGTATTTCACCTACAGGAATCAAAACAGGTCAAAAAAATTAAAACCCTTCCTAACTGTGCTTGTGGTGTCACACCATGCAGGAAAACCTTTTTGGAGGAAAATGTGCTCTTTTTATTGTAATATAGAAAAATATAGAATAAAAAACAAACTTATAGTTAGTGAGTTTAGAGTTGTTGATGCAATTAAATGGTAAAATGTCGTGCCAAACTCACATCTCATCACATGGAAAAGTAGAATTGGGTCTTAAATATTGGCATGTAAGGATGTAAGATAGAGGATATGTGGGGATGCAGGGTTATTAGGGCACCAAAATTTACTTTCTCTGAGACAGTATAATTTTTATACTTGTTAAGTAGTCATTCTGGATAAGAATAATTGATTGCAGTATTCTTTTTGTATTCTTTCAGATGTCAAAGACTCTTTTTAATAAAGAGTTATCTACTCACAGCATAAGAAGGTCTGCAACCTGATGGGCTGCCAGGTGTGGAGCAAATGACAGCTCTATCAAAAGGGCAGGCAGATGGTATGTAAGATAATGTAGATTTTAACATTTCAACAATAAAAGCTTTCATTTTGTCTATCTACATTTAACAATAATTATTGTTTCATAATTATTGTCTCAAGATCAGGTGTTTAGGGCAGCGTTTGTTTATTTTTAAAATTATTTACTGGTAAATTATTTACTGATAGCTGTTTTGCTTGATTCTTTTTTGCCTTTTAGCTGAAATCAGTGAAATGATTTATAACACTGTTCAGGTGGAGTTAATTTATACTACTGTATTCAAAGTGTCAAAACTTCTTATTAAGCCAGGATGTCTTCGAAACGTCGTTTCTTTTCACTAAATATTTTTTATTATAATTTATAAATTGTTTCTCTATACCTTTACTCATTAGAATCAGTGAAATGGACTAAATTTAGTGTTCCATTTTATTTTTCAGGAAGTCTAACAGTTTCAAACTCTATATGCAAGATGCCGGGGCAGAAATGATCAAAGAACACCACAATGTCCAGCCAGTGTCAGACCATAAAATGTGGATGTTCAAACCCCTGAGATAACGTCTGATAGTTGTGTCTTAACATGTACAAGTTGCAAATGATGGCGATGATGGCTACAGTGTATAATATAATGGACACACAAAACTAGGCAACTAACCCCTTATATGCATGCGTGCATAACAGTATCTCAGGGGCATACATGAACATCCACATTTTGTAAACATATATTGTTCAATTTTGACTTGACCAGTCCAAGTTTCAGACATGAAATGCCCCACCGTTAGGCTCAAGAAAGGTTTTTCGAAAGTTTACAGGAGTATTAATGAGATCTATGTAATAGCTGTTTGTGTTGCATCGATCCCGGTTGCTGTGAACATTTGGTGTTGCACACCAGCTGAGTTTGCCAGATTATCCACTGAGACAGTTTTTGGCCAGCTTAGTTTTTTACTGCAAGTGTTGTACTTGTTTATTAAGTTCAAAGGGACCAACAAATATGAGAGTAGAGTATTTTCCTCAGACTGTGAAACAGTTTCTAATAGTTAGTGTAAGATAGTCAAATAGACACAAGAAAACAATGGAAATACTGTAAGATCTACTAAGTTCTGTTAGTGTACTTTTTCACGGTCTGAGGAAAATCACTCTATAATAATATTACTAGCAGTAATCACAGATTATGGAGACGCGTTCGAAGGAATTTCCGGCGGAAATGAACCCCTGAAAAAAAACAATAGGGGCGGCCATTTGGTAGCCTGTTCCAGGCGTTCAGATAGTGGGGAAAGCGCGAAGAAAAGCGAGCGAAAAAATGGCGGGAGGCGAGGCGCTTCCTCTCCCCAGCCTCCCCGCAATTTTTTCGCTCCCTTTTCTTCGCGCCTTCCCCAACTATTCGCGCTTTCCCCACTATCTGAACGCCTGGAACAGGCTAGCCATTTGGAAGACCATCTACCAAAAAATCTCAAATTTTACTGCACATAAACCACAGGACAACCAACACGAATTAGGATTGCGTTCTTCAAACGCGATTAGGCTCTTAATTAGAAATTAATTAAAATCACCTGAGAATCTGACAAATATTTCCAACCTGTTTAAAATGCTGAAAGCAATACAAGAGTACAAAAAAAAAATCTGCAATTATTTATTTCAATCTTGTTGTCACTATATTTCAAAGAATATAGTGAATATTTATGACTAGAGACACTAGTCAAAAGTTTTGGTACCAGGGGTGGTAATTTATCACAAATGCGACCTTTTTTAAGGTTTCTAGTTATACAAAAACGTTGAACGGTGATTATTTTTGTTAATGTTGTTTATTATTTGTACAATAAAATGTCAGTTTTGTTTCATTTTGGCTGTTTTATTTTATTTCAAAGGAAAGAGTGGGAGATACCGTTATTTATTTAAACGAAGTTCACACGGTGTTTAGCAAAACCGCGGTCTAAGCCAATTCCAATTCTGGCCAACCCTAAACGATATTTACCTAAGCAGTGTCTGGAAGGCATATAACACAGACTAGCAAAACATTCATTTACTTCAAATGACCTGCTTATAAACAGAAATGGAGGTCCATTGTCTTAAGTTAGATTTCGTTTAATTAACCGGCCCTTTGTTTCTTTCCTGTACATGTTAAGGCATTTTGCGTCAACTCAATTGAACTTGTGATGCGAGAGATTAAAAATATGGTCTTATAAATAAGCCATAGTTCATATCAAACACGTCCATCGGTGTATGCCATGTTTTGCGTCAACTCAATCTGTGGTGTCGTAGACGTGGGCTATAGCCCATGACCGTGATGCCATAGATCGAGTTGACGCAAAATATGGTCTTAACCAGTAAGTCGTGTTTTGAGTTCAATTCCAATCATGGCATATCGGTGTATGCCATGTTTTGCGTCAACTCAATCTGTGGTATCGTTGACGTGGGCTATAGCCCATGACCGCGATGCCATAGATTGAGTTGATGCAAAATATGGTCTTAACCAGTAAGTCGTGTTTTGAGTTCAATTCCAACCATGGCGTATCGGTGTATGCCATGTTTTGCGTCAACTCAATCTGTGGTATCGTTGACGTGGGCTATAGCCCATGACCGTGATGCCATAGATTGAGTTGACGCAAAATATGGTCTTACAGGGCCGTAGCAAGCCTTAAAAAACTGGAGGGGGGGGGGGGGGGGCACAAATGTTTCGGACCCAATGGACGGGCTTCTGCCCGTCCCTTCTAGAGGGGTCCGGTGGCATGCACCCCCGAAATTTTTGAAAATGAAACACCGGAAACTGCATTTTCCAGCATTTTGGGCTTTTAAATTTCAATTTTTTGATAGACGAAAACTCTTTCTAAACTGACACTTATTTATTCAAAGCACAGCACATTTCCATGACCCAAAAGGCTTACGCAGTGAAGTAATTACACATGATCACACAAACATCAATATCTATTTCCATAGATTTTTCTTATAATCCCAATAAAATTCTAATAATAGTTGCAAAAAACAATCATTGAGAAGCACAACAGTTGAACAGAGTCAATGCAGTGGTACTTTCTCTGGGGGCGGATCCAGAGGATTTGTAAAATTTAGAGAAATAAGAAATATTGAAGATTTAGTGAAGTTTTGAAATAAGAATTTGTAGTTAATAATTAATAGGCGGACACCAAGTTAGTCCACAAGCAACCTGGGGTGCTCTTGCGTGGGTATCAACTGTCTGTTGGTGTTCAAAAAATCTTTTTTTTTCCTTCTATCCCTTCTCTAAACCTCTTCAACTTTCATTCAAATTCATGTTTATCCCCGCCTTAAGGCGGAGAAGAAGCGCTCGCTGATGGCGTTGGTAGCTGACATGACAAGCAGAAGCGTACCAAGGGTGCAAATCTCACTCAGTAGGAGTTTGCGACCATTTCCGAGTGACTGAAATCAGTTTTATTTTCAACATTTCAAATGTTGAAAATAATAATAATAATAATAATAATAATAATAATAATAATAATAATAATAATAATAATGATAAAATAAACTTAAATAATGATAAAATAAATAAACCCCCGACCCCTCCCCTAGCTTGCTATGGCCCTGTCTTAACCAGTAAGACTTGTTTTGAGTTAAATTCAAATATGGTGCGAACTTTTCTTGTGAACTTAAGGAAAAGATGTTAGTCGGGCTACATAATTGATGTGATTGTTACGCGGCTAACAAGATACCGAAAGAAGTCTAAGAAAACTACTACTGTTGCTATTATTGAGGTAGAAATAATCGATTCATATTCAAACTATGGCATTTTCATGGGGACGTGATTTGAGATAACTCAAACTATGTCATCATCAATAAAACACAGTTTGAGATAGAAATATGACTCAAAATGTGTCATTTAGCGTGAAGTCATAGTTAGCAATAACGCAAAACACGTCTAAATCCAGAAACCTCATTTTGCGATAACTCATACTATGGTATTAATTCTTCGCGAAAGTTCATGATTCATCCCTCACTTAATACTATTAGTGGAAAGGGATGATACACAGGCTAATTTTACAAAAGTTCGCTGCTAGATATGACCATATTTTGCGTCAACTCAATCTATAGCATCACGGCCACGTTCACGATACCACAGATTGAGTTGACGCAATACATGGCATACACCGATATGACATGATTTGAATTGAACTCAAAACACGACTTACTGGTTAAGACCATATTTTGCGTCAACTCAATCTATGGCATCACGGTCTTGGGGTCCACGTCCACGATACCACAGATTGAGTTGACGCAATACATGGCATACACCGATATGACATGATTTGAATTGAACTCAAAACACGTCTTACTGGTTAAGACCATATTTTGCATCAACAATATCTATGGCATCACGGCTTGGCCTATAGCCCATAACAGTGATACCACAGCTCCATTAATAGCTTGATGCAACTAGTATAAATGCTGGAGATGGTAATCAGCCGTCTGGACAAAGTTGGAAAGGTTGGTAACGCATCTGTCTAAATACGGGCAAACGATCGGATTATCTGTCTACACGATTATCCACTTCAGTTCGTCTGCCAATAGGAAAGAAAAGTGAACTGATCGTATATACGGATCATCCGTCTGTATGTCCGTATTGTAGACAGTTGCTTTAATAGTTTTATCAGGTGTGGAAGCGGGGCTCTTTTTTATGCCGCATATTTATTCACTAAAACGAGAAAGGAGTATGAGCACTCAAAACAAAAGAAAACAATGGAACTGTTATCTGTTTTCAAAAGCCCAGTCATTTCCTTATTTTGAAACCACATTAATCCGACCACCTAGTTATTGCAACCAATCTTTCATGGCCCAACAGTGGTCGTATGATCGGGGTTGCACACTTGTAGTACCTTCGTTATCTAATTTCTATTTAATGGGTAAAGTTTTAAATAGGCCATTTGCACGATGACGTCATTTGACTACTACTACCAGACTTTATTTCGTTTTTCCTTTCTTATTTAAATTTTGTAATCCCAGTGCGGTTTAAATAATAATAGCCCTAATTTGCACTACAAAACAAAAAACTGAAGGATTCTGGTAGTAGTAGTCAAATGACGTCATCGTGCAAATGGCCTATTAAAAGCCACTCTTACGGAGACAAAATGAAAAGCACATCTTTTAATAAACTTAACGAAATGATACAGAATGAAATTGACGATACTTAAATCCTAATTTCTGACAGTAATTTATTCATTATTAAGTTGATTAAATTTAGTGATTAATAATAATTATCTAGTAATTACCAAAATTAATGACTAAGTTCCATTCCTGGAACCTATCCTCAATTCTAATTGTATAGACAACGACACACTTTGCATAGTGATTTTTCTCAGACTGTGAAATAGTTGGTACACTAATAGAGGTTAGTAGATCTTATTTCCATTGTTTTCTTTTGTGTCTATTTGACTATTATACACTAACTACTAGAAACTGTTTCACGGTCTGAGAAAAATCACTATCACACTCACTGAATACTGAATTGACTGAATGCTTTCAATTGAGCAGATGGCACAACATGGATGTACATGTACCTATTGTATAACCAAATGACTACTGTGCTACACACTCAAAGGCTAAAGAAGGAATCCCAAACAGTGTAAACCAAGTTTGAAAGCAAAATTCATAGCACATGCTTGTAAAAAGTAAAACCAACAAATTTGGCAGTTATCCTCATAGATAATGCTTTTGAAATAAATTGAAGAAACAAACCTCCAAAGTATACCAAGATAAAATTGATAAGGGTTTTGGATAAAGCAGGGACACAGGGATCACAACTTTCCCATTCAATACTTTGTCCCAGCTACTTTAACTTTTCAGAGCATATCTATGATCCTTGCTAAATCAAATTCGGTCTCTAGCAAAAACGAAGTTTGATTCCTTCTCTAATATCAGCGTTTTTGTAATAAACTAAGTGGTCTTGCATTTGTGATTCCTCCCATTGAATACATTTCCTACTGTAACTTAATAAAATATAACTACATGTATGAAATGACTAAGCCTTGTCCCAGCATCTTCTTGCCAGCAGCAGCAAGAGATAACTGTCAAATACAAGATCACATGACCGTATTAAATTATTAACCAATCATGAGCCTAGTGCGACTTGGAATAGTCATGTGATGATCTGTCTGCAATTATTTTGTCTGCTTGTGTCATGTTGCTATTTTTAAAACTGATACATGTAGGTACCGACGACAAGGTTGGAAATGGCCAATAACATATGCTGTTATGAATACATGTATCTCCTTTTTTCTTTATCAGTCAAAATTCCACCTAGATTAGATTAGCCTAGATTAGCTATGCTATGAGCGGGTTTGTAGATATTTAAATTTTTATTTCTTTAAATTTAGATCAATTAATTAATGTAACAGTGTTGAAAACCAATAAACCAATAGTCAATTGCACAGACAAAGGAAAACAACCAACAAGAAGCTACAGGGATACACTAAACCCAAAACATTTTGGATGCTTTCAATTTTGGGCAATTGAATTTTAAAATAATTGTAGATTTGCTAGTCTACATTGTGTAGTAGTAAGAACTCCAGGACTGCTCAAAGAGGTCAAGCTTGCAATCCAGAGAAACCTGAAAACCCTGCAAGCGTCCTATAACGTTCCAGACGACCTAATTCTGAACTTTGACCAAACCCCATTGTCTTGGAATTGACGAAGCAATTAATGCAGAAATTGATGCTGAAGATCCCTTTGAGGATTTACATTAATGCAGGGAATTGATGTATCTCTTATTTTGAGCATCTTTATTAACCTTAACGCAAGTAAATTGTTCCCAGTCCAAAAATTGTCCATTCAAAATATAACGTCCAAAATGTTTGGGGTTAAATGTATGACAATTTTTTATCATTTTGTTTGGCTTTATTGTGGTTTCTACTTTCATTTGAAACACAATAGAAGTGACAAATTAACCATATGACCATTTAATCAAAGAATTAAGTTAATTCTTGCTGTACATATTACAGTTTTTCTTGTTTTATGATGTTCGCTTCTGTCAAATTGCCTCATTATAAGAGTTCACCAAACCTCTCCTCATCATTGGATTCTGACTCTACAGATGAATCCTAAAACAAAATAACAAAAATTGTAGGTACAACTGACAAGATAACAATAGCAAAAGGCCAGCCAGTAACTTACTAGAACACTGCCCCTGTGGCTGGAAAATCCACACAACCCAGTCATGAGCCTCCAATCTAGGCGCCCATGGCACTGAACAGAAGATGGAAGAAAAATGCGGAAGGGATGGGAGGAAAAAGGGGGGGGGGGGGGGGGAGAGAGAGAGAGCTCCATCAGAAGAAGCACAGAAAATGCTTCAAATACCACAAAAATATGCCACATAGTACAAAAACTAGAGCAACTCAGGGATTACATTTAGGCCTGTAATGGTATGGTATCGCATATTTTTATCTTCTTTTTTGAAAGAAAATTGCCCAGTAAAGTGGCCATATTGAGTCTATGGGCAGCAAAAGAAAAAAAATGGTATTGATGGGCTATGAGTGAGGTGCAGGATTGCAGAAAATTAATATTCAGTTTGTTTTAATAATGAAGCATGATACAATGGGATGTATTGTTATTCAGTGAGATAGAAATATGATTTCCATCTCATTAAACTAGTTTTCTGCAATCCCGCACTTTGGTAGGTAGGTAGGTTTTTGTGTTTAGCCTCGTTCTTCAAAGCGTTCCGACCGCGTCTGGGTATTCTGAAGGATTTAAATGTAGACCTTCTGAAGATACTCCCAGTTCAACTTATAGTCTAAACCCGAGGTCTAAATTTACGGGATTCGACTTGCATAACCCATCAAAAGTATTAATAATCCCACAGAGTTACACGATGTTATAATCCTTCTTTTCAAAAACGTTCGAAGAATTATATCGCGACGACACGATATTGAAAATGCTGATCAAAGTGAGATGCGATAAGCAACTAAGATTATGAGGTATTTGGAGTTAATTCTGTAAAATAAGTGGTGGAAAAAATTCGTCAACGATAACTTACGGCAACATGGTCGATTGAAGAGTCGCTAGTTGATGCAACGGCCTCCAACGAGGTAAAACCGGCCGAAGAAACGGAAGAAACCCTTCGCGCACTTTCCGCCATTGTTAAAAAACAACAACATGGACAACTGCCTTGGTAACCACGTCTTTATCCTTGTAGGAAAATGTGACGTCACTGTAGGAATCTGTAGGAATTGGTAGGAATCCACCACCATATATGGCGCCCGAAAAAATATAATAATTCTGTTACGCTTTTCGCGGTACGTCCGATAATAATATTTTTGACATACCTATAGTAACAATGCATTCATGTAACCCCGGCAGGAAGGAATGATATCCCTATGGCATTATCATAACAATTAGTACCAATAGCGCTGCGCACAAATGACGTCACAAAAATAGACACCCTCTGCGTGTCTCAGACAAACAAACTGTTCCATGTGCCATTTATAGTAGAGCGGTAGTTGAGATCATGTCTTTCGCGAGCACTTCAATTCGATCTTTTACGGTGATTACCGAAGATGACGGCGTTCCGGGCTCGAAATTTGAGAGTGCCTTGGGTCAGTGCCTTCGTGGGTCTTGGGGGAGTGTTGGCGGGAAGACTCCGTTGGGGCGCATAAATGCTTATTTGTGCTGTCACAGGATCCACCCACTCCCTAGTACTACTTTTCGAAATACGCTAATGCGATTTGCTGATGTGTTACATGTTGTATTGCTTCCATTTCTATTAATTATGTAGCACCTAAAAGTTATCGGCAAATTAGTGCTTGCTTTAATTTCCCACATTACATTTTCTTTTAAAAGTTGCAGGAGCAAGTACGTTGTACCCTATATTATTTCCCCGCAAGCACTTTTGCTAGGTGATAGAGTCTAAGGCTATCAAAAGCTTACCTCAAGTTGGCTGACTTTTGGCTTGCTTCTCAGAATTTCTATTCACTTGCGATGTTCACAATGCATTTTCTTTCCTATTATTCAGCTTGTCAAAAATCCCGTGAATTCCAATCTACCATGCGCCTGCTTGCAGCACTTGAATATAAATATCCGAATGTTCTCCGAGTATGTAAATGTGTGCAAATTAGATATTATTAATTTTTCTAAACAATGCAAGAATCCTTGCGTGACTAAAAAAAAAACGGTAACGACTGATGAGACACATAGACCTCTTTCATGATGGCGGCCGATTTATTTATTCTTTTATTTGTATGTTAATTAGCCTCACTGGCCTCGGTAACATGTGCAAAATTCAAAAGAATGTTTACTCTAAAATAAGGCCAGTGAGGCTAATTACCATACATATAAAAGAATAAATAAATCGGCCGCCATTATGAAAGAGGTCTATTTTAAGGCCCGGTTCAAACGTCGAACTTCACATGCGCCGAACCTAATGCAAATGAGCAAAAACAATAGCTTTTGCTCATTTGCATTAGATTCGGCACATGTGAAGTTCGACGTTTGAACCGGGCCTTAGGCCCTCTTTACATGGAAAGAGGATGATCCTAGTGCTAGGATGATCCTAAAAAGTTTATTTGGTTTACATGCAAAAATGCGGTACTAGGATGATCCTAGCGCTAGCATCATCCTACCTCTCAGATAGGATGATCCTAGCGCTAGGATCATCCTATTCGCGTGTAAACTGAAAGCAGAAAACATGTCGCGCTCGGATGATCCTAGTGCTAGGATGATCCTAGCACTAGGATCATCCTCTTTCCATGTAAATGGGGCCTTAGCCGCGGTTACACGTTTCAAAATTCGAAATAACAATAGCCGCTGCAAGATTAATTTAAAACTAGTAGTAATCATAGATTATAGTGCGTCTCCTTATACCGTGGCACCTCGTCTTGACCGTACGTAGTACCTCAGTTTCAGCCACTGTTGAAAAGGGCTATGTCACGAGATATGTCACGCAGGCAAAAACGTCGAGCCGACGTCAAACAAATTCACGCTCCCGCCGTGGAATCGGGCAAAATCCTCCAATTCTGCCGTGCTGTGTGTTTCGAAATGTCTCAGATTTTTTCGACATAAATAGTATATTTGTCTTGATTTCATTTCGGTTTATATTTCTCCGATTCCTCAGTACTCGGTGTGATATCCGCAAGGATTTTACCGACTAAATAAATGTAGATATCTCAATGTCTGGAAGTTGCATCCAGGAGAGGGCCACAAGTTTACCAGTCCTCAACTGTAATGTGTCAACCTCGGTAAATAAAGTTATTCATTCATTCATTCATATGTTAAATCAAGATGGCGCAGATTTGGTACCGACACTTTTCTCGATTCGTTCCGCCTAGACGACGCGCTAAGCATGCTGGATACTATTATGACGTTTCAAGATGGCGCAGATTTGGTACCGACACTTTTCTCGATTCGTTCCGCCTAGCCGACAAGATTAGGAAGCGTCTCCTTCGTCGACGCAATAACAATAGCCGCTGCACGCTTTTTATGGCCTTGGCTATTGTTATTTCGCATTTACCTAAAGTTGCAACGTGTAACCGCAGCTAATACTTCTGCAAAGATTATTTTTCAAATAGTCACTTATGACGGCCGGGAGAAGAATTGATTTCAACTCAAAGTTTGAATGCACTCAAAAATCGATCAAAGTTTCAAAGTTACAACCTAAGAAACTCATCAGAAAATTTGTTTGTGCCTAGGCCAAACAGCGAAGCTGGCAAAAACAGCTATCAATATAGAGGCTCTGTTCTTTGGAACAGCCGTTCCAGTAATATTAAAAATCAGCCGAACGTTGCAGCTTTTAGAAACAAACTTAAATGATACTTTTTGAGAACAAAATTTTTAGTACATATATAATTAATTTAGTGACCTTATTTTTTACATTCTTATTACTTTAGTTCATTTATCAATTTTATTTGGTATTTTTTATTAAATTAGGTAATTTACAGGCACGGCTCTCAGAAAGAGCATTATATGTATGAAGGAGAAACCGTGATTAAATAAAGATTATGTATATGTATGTGCTTCCTGCATCAATGTCATTTCTGCTGCAGTGTATGTTAATAACGCAAGATTTTGAATACGCGATCTTTTTAAATCAATTTGTTAAAGTGCCTATGAAGTGAAATTGTTTTTGTTTTTTTACATAATATAAAAATATAAGCTTTAAAAACTTCGATTGCCGAGTTTGGAGATCATGCGATACATATTCGCGATTTTATAGCGGTTTGAAATGTTGTTACTCTCACTCTAAAAGTGGCTAGCTAATTTATCATGCGAGGTGTTGGATTTCAGATTTCTGTGACGTCATTTTGGTTCCAAAATACAAAGCGACATGAGAGAAAATGAATACTTAGCCCCTGTAAATCGGCCAAAATTCTATCCAAGGCAGCTGCAACTTCACAATTTTTGCTTTATAGGAAAACTGTTTTGAGTGTCAAGAACACCCTTCTATTTGTAACCAAAGCAAATTTAGCGTGTTACGCTTATGTTGCTCTGTACTTACGTGAGAGAAGTGTGATACCCGACACCTCGCATTATAAATTAGCTAGCCACTTTTAGAGTGAGAGTAACAACATTTCAAACCGCTATAAAATCGCGAATATGTATCGCATGATCTCCAAATTCGGCAATTGGAGTTTTTAAGGATTATATTTTCATATTATGAAAAAAAATAATTTCACTTCATAGGCACTTTAACAAATTGATTTAAAAAGATCGCGTATTCAAAATCCTGCGTTATTAATATACACTTTAAAACGTCTTCAAGAGATGCTTTATTTTAAGGTAGAAAATTGGTGGTCGGGGAGTCGAAAAACCATATCGAGCCACCTTAGGCCAATCATATTGCAATGTTTCCAGTTTACGTCGCCTGTGCGAACATTTATGCGCGGTTACCCGCTGGCATATTCCGTACTCATGGGGCAGACCTGCACCTTTCGTAACGCCTCACAGGATTGGCTAAGAAAACAATAGAACAAACAGCACAATACACCTTATCCCAAAATGGCGGGCAATTTATTATTCCTTTGTATGCATTTCAATTAGCCCTCTTTGCCTCATTTTCGTGTGAAAATTCTGTTGTATTTTGCAGATGCTGACGATGCAACAAGGGCTGTTAAATTAACATACATATAAAAGAATAATAAATTGACCACCATTTTGGAATAAGGTGTATGGACCCTAGCCCTAAAAACAATAGAGGTGCACCTTATCCAGGGTCAAGCCCAAATCATACCGTCCAGAAGGACGTCGGGCACCTTATTGAGACTTATATAACGGAGTAACTGGTAAGCTTTCAGTCGAGGTCAGGGGTAGCAGTTTTATATAGTTAAATTTAGGACTAAGCAGCCCGATAAGCTAGACGGTAATAAATTTTTATTTATTTATTTATTTATTTATTTATTTAATTTTTTTATTTATTTTTTTTCTAATAAAAATTTATTGAAAATATAACGACATTACGTTATATAAGTCTCAATAAGGTGTCCGACGTCCTTCTGGACGGTATGATTTAGGCACAACCCTTATCCAGGTCCTATGAAATTAGAGGTTCCGAAGAAGTGCAGGCCTACTGTACTCATGACAGACGATTCTTGTTTAATATTGACTTTTTTAGCAGCTGTTTTGTCTCTTCAGTTAACATTTCTTTGAGAGTTGAGAAGAAAGTCGCCAAAATCTGTGCAAGTTACGTTCAGTCTTCCAAGTCACAGTCACGCTATTAATTTCCTTTGTTCAAACTTGATAAATTATAAATGGTATTTATTATAATAAGAATTTCGTGTATTGTAAGCACTTCTTGTCTGTTTTGACAAAAAGCAAAGTGTGAACGCTGTAGGAGAACGCTATCTTACGCTCCACGGGGAGTACTGCTCAAGGCAAAGCATAGTTCCGCCGGACTGCAACAATGACTACTCGGTTTAACACATGGTTTATTTAACTTACTTTCTTCTTCTCTCTTCTTTACAAGCTTAGTCTTGGTGTTCTCTGCTTCGACGTTCTTCCTCTAAACTTACTCCAATTTACAGGTTCTTTTTACATGTTTTATATCGTTATTCAAAAACTCATTAATAATTCATGAGCATATCAGCCAATCACACGATGCAAATCGATCACGTGTATGAGCCTTTATACCTGGTAATCTACGGTCATTATGAAAAGCCTGGTGGCGGCTTTGATTTCAGTCACAGAGGAGTTCGGGGCTGAATGGGCAAACAATGCAATTATCGCTGAAGTTTTAATGAGAATGATTTTAAAATGACCGTGATATTTATATTGGGTGACCCGAAAACACTGACCCCCGGTCCGCGGACTCCCTCTACGGACCCCCTCTACGGACCCCCTCTACGGACCTAGGTCTAAGAACGCGTTCTTAGACCTAGGTCCGTAGAGGGGGTCCGTAGAGGGGGTCCGTAGAGGGAGTCCGCGGACCGGGGGTCAGTGTTTTCGGGTCACCCATTTATATTAAGATCACACGTAATCTTTATATAAAGAATACTGATATGGGTAGTGACTTTAATATTTTTGTACAGTACTGTTTTACGAAATCTGGTCTTTCGCTATTCTATTTGGAATCTTCCCAACAAAATAAACAACCAACAGTTTAACAAGTGAGCCGTTATGTGAATGACACCAGCGCCCTCGTGTAAATTGCCAGGTAAGCGACTGGTTCGCAGATGGAAGCTGCTTATTTCTACTCGTTCTCTACCAAATTGTCTGCCGTTTTATCTACCGTACCTGATAACTTTAGTATAGCATTTTTCAGTAGATGTTTTCCCTTAGAACTATAAAATCCCAAAACTTTTGACAGGAGCCGGGAAGCAATGGTCACTTCGTTGAAGACATGGCACATGTGTTGTATGCTAATCAGTCTAGTCTACTTGTTTTTCTCATATGCTAATTTCCTCTTTGCACAAAAGCGCAATTGTTTTAATTCCGAAGGGACACGCTTTGGAAAGAATGTTTTTGAAGCCGTTCAAAAAACTCGCAGCACGTGTATTATCAGGTGTAAAAACTCTCGGCTTCGCCTCGAGTTTTTAAACCTGATAATACACTACTGCTCGTTTTTTAAACTATACTTTGAGTGTACATATATTTAAGACTACTTGATTGCAACATATGGTTCGCTTGATTAACATATGACTAAAGCAAAAGTAAAATGTTCATTGCAAAACTTTTCTTATATGAAAAGAGTTGCTAAATAATAAATGAATATAATTAAACTAAAGTTAAAACTACAAGCTATATTTTGGTAAAGTTATATTTAAGTTAGAATATGCTTTAACAACCAAAATCACAGTTGGTAGTTTGGTTTGTAGTAAACAAAAGACAACGCCCTTTATTCTGTATTGACTCAATTTCGGAAAGTGGGCAAGTAAGACAGCTGGGAAAGCTTAAGTTCCTTTGTTCAAGTGCTACAGAAAAACCGAAAATACTTTTTAAAAGCTAATGCATTAACTAGGAAAACCAGTGCCTATAACGCCTATAACTCTCGAACGAAATGCTCTTGCGCTTCAAAATATGGCCCGGCAGATGTGTAGTTTAAGACTCCCTACAATTCAATAAACATTTTGGAATCGAAAACTGTTATTTAATGAGAAGTTCAAGCACGTAACCGTGGACGACAATCCTGCTGGTATACGTTGGATCAATAGAGATCTGATCGGTTTAACAAATGAAATGAACTATAAAAGCAAGGACCAATACAACGTAGATACAAATTTAAAAGGTGTACTTTATTTCGGCTGGCTAAACCTTACCAGCCTTCTTCTGGTACAATGAGGTAAAATTTACATTGGGTTTATATATATATATAGTTGACATGTATACGTAACAACGGAAATACGTAGGGCTACGCCTAGAAAAATAACAATGATAGATAGAAATTAAAATAGCCGATAATGAAAAAAATACAGAAAACAATGAAAGGAAACTAATACAAAAGTGAATAATTAGTATATTTCTTCGCGAATGTTAAGGCCGTGAGGAAAAAGTGTTCTGCCTTTATAAGTTAAAAAAGCTTCTTTGGCCTTACGTATTGAGTCTCGGTTACAGAAAATTTTTTCAATGGGGATTAGTTGCATGTCATTAGCAGTGTGATTAGGAGAGCAGAGAAAATGTTCAGCAGCTGTAGTAGGTTAGACTTGGTGTTAGGATTATCTATAGTATGATAGTACGGCGGTGTTCATTAAAACCGCCGTTATGCGCGCCCGCGAAACATTCCGCTAGCCATGACCATGAAAAATGACGGGCATAGGTTCTAAGTTCTATGAGTATGTATCGTATGTATCGTACGTATCGTATCGTATCGTATCGTATTAAAAAGTATGGGGCTCCGCGCGGGCTAAGCTGAACACAGTTTGCACGCGCTCTTCAATTTCAGCTGCTTACGTGAGTAAGCACGTGCAGAGTTTTGAGAATTAAGCTACTTGATTGTCTAATTTCCTTGAGTTATTTAATGCTAGAGAGAGTGTGAAAAGTAATTACACAATTGCTTTGGTTTTTCATTGCTACGCATTGTGATTGGCTAAAAAATTTCGCGCCACTTTCTCGACCAATCAGAAGTAAAACCAAAACCAATCGTGACTTGCTCGCACGTTTTCCCGCGCTTGGCGCTGCCGACATGTAATTGCTTCGAGCTATGATTGGTTCATTGGATTGTTTACGACTGCTGTGATTGGTCAGAGTAATTACTTTGGTTTTGGTTTTACCACACTCAATTGAAAACTGCTCTATAAGAGTACTAAATATGGCAGTTTGAACACTGCTAGGTATTGTTAGCGTTGAGATTCCATTATTTTGAAAACATTTTTGTAAATCTCACTATTTGGGACCCAAATCTCAAGATTTTTTGGGTGTAAATTTTGGAGACCTCAAGATTTCAGGGTTTTAGATGTTGGAAGGTCTGATAAACAGTCCTTCATGAGGGGCACATTGGGGCTCTACCGCAACACGGCAAAAAAAATCGAAAAACACCGCACCATCGCACAAAAAGTTGACGAAACACGGCTTGCGATTGGCTGCCGAAGCACCTAATATCAACTGGACAGTAATATTTGACTCAGTATACTATAAACCGCAACACCGCAAATAATTTCGTTTCACCAAACAACGGACACCACAGGATTTGAGATCACCGCAATACCGCAATGTGGGATTTTATTCACCGAAATACCGCAATAAAAACCAAGCGACACCGCTAACCCCAATGTCCCCCTCCTTCATCGCTATTATTAAATATGAGATGAAAGAGGGTGTTTAACAAACTTTCGCTCTGGTAACACAGGTTCCTACAACTTATCATTCTTATTAATGCGGTGTGCCCTTCGAAGTGCGTTATACCAGCATACACACCTGCTTTAAGAAAAGACGTGCAAGTTAAGAGAGATTACGCAATTAGCAGTTACTTCCAAGGGGGAATTAGTTACCGACTTCCGACTTCCAACTTCTGATTTCCGACTTCTGACTGATGTTAAGCTTCAGACTGCGAAACGAGAAAAACCACGTAATTTTTAGTGCCTCTCCCCAGTCCCACTCTCCGTATTCACACTTGCTCCAGACCTTTCAAACAACATCAAGACATATCCTGTCGCATTTTTTAAGGTTCTGTGGTCATTTTAGATTTCAGCACACAGAGCGGTACCAATCTACGAATTTTGACCTCTAAAGGGTACGACGAGCACTTCCGTCTATCGGAGTCCCCCTCCCCCAAGACATTAAAACCAGCTTAAGGTCGCGGGGGACAGGTTGCGCTCATCAATATGCATTTATGAAAAGAGTATGCACGAAGTGCGACGGATGATACCGAAAATGCGCGAAATATTTACGAACAGGCTCTGTGATGTTTCTGCATCAATAATTGCACGTGCAAAGTGCTGTTTGGTAAAATAGACTATTTTTTAACGCATTGTTCTTTCCGCATGAAGTGTTGACAAAAGCCGTGGATTAAAATTAGCAAAATTACCATAAATTATATATTTTTGCATTCGTGTTTGCTCGGGAAGCCTTCGGAAGCGTAAAAACAAGCAATTTTGTGTCCAAGAATTCAGCGCGGATAGAGAATTTCATGAGTTGACACTGCAAGGAGGTAAACTAGGTGTATTGTAGATTGTCATATCTGACACAAATTTTTTAATTAGGCTTTCAAAGGGAAGATATGAGACTTCATATTCTAACATGGACAATTTTACTCTTTAAAAGCTGATAACTTTTAATTAAAGTTGAAATCAAAAAATCGGAATCAGATATGACACAATGGACGTTTTGACGGATCAGTGAGTGGGGAAATCAACTTGCTTTGTGTTCTTCTCGAGGAGCAAACTTGGACACAAAACCACGTTTTAAGAAAAGATAACTTTAGTGGCTTACAGCATTTCCGCAAAGCGCGATCCCTTCAATAAAAAACAATTCTTACGCACTTCCATTATTCGCCAATATCTCTGTTAAATTTTAGCGAAATCGGCTTTCAAATGTTTACGATATAACGTTTTTCAAAGTGACACCCCTGCTACAATTTTGCCTTATGAATTTATTCATGGCCAGGTATCCCCCCGCGACCTTAATCCCAAACAATTTGAAAGAAACGGCGCGCCATACTGGGTACGAGTCTGTCTCGGGTCCGAAAAATCTTCGGGAGAGTCGCGAGCTGTTTTCGGGAGTTTTCGAAGTGTACGGACTCGTTCCCAAAACGAGGCCAATTTCCCGCCAAATTTCACCATATCCTTCAAAACAACGTGCTTGTGTTTGACAATCAATCATGGAGGGTTTAATGGAAATGTTGAGCGAGAAATTTGGTACAATGATGACGATTTTTAACCCTATGTATCCGCTCAAATTTGAAAGGTTTGGCGACGGTAACCTCGAAGACGATCCCGAGTTTGGATCACATTTCGCAAGGCTAGAAACGCAGGGTCATGGCGTCGCATCTGAACTTGGTGTGGACGAACGTTTTTACTCAAGTGTAGCAATTTACAAAGCGGAGAAAAAAGCTCGGATGGCTTACGTCCTGGAAGATCCCGTTGCCGAGGCGAGCAAAGCGCTCAAAATCTCGTCGCATTGTCCCGAGGCATACAATGTTATGGCACAGTTCGAAGCTAATACGTACGAAGAAGCGCTTGGTAAGTGTTATGCACGAAACTGTCAAATGATTTAGAAATGTTTATTATGTCAATTTCAATGAAGCTGAACGAAAATTTGTGCATGAGATGCCTGAATAAGCATTGTTAAAACTAAGGACTTGCGAGAGGTTTTTTTATTGCAACTGGTTTTCGATCTGAAAGCGCGTTTGTAATATGATACCGGATAACATGGGGTAAACAACAACTACGCTGAACTTGCTTTCCTGCCTTAAACGCGTCAAACTGCTTCTCTCTTGATCGAATCAATTCGTAATCTTAAATAAGCTGATAGCAATATTGCAACCAGAAGCTACAAACCTTGCTAAGTGTAAAATTTCAATGGAGTACTTCTCTCTACAGTTTTAAACAACTCAATGGAATAGCATTGTTCTTGAAAGAGTTCTTTTCACAGGTATATATTTAAACCTTCCTGGACAAAGTTCTTGCATTTCCACAAATACTGTGGGTTGCAACTATGTGTGATATCCACTAGGCACGTGTGGTGTGATTGGTCACCATACTATCAAGTTGGAATGGTGGGTTAATCCAGTGACACACTAGCAAATTTTATGCGCTTGTCGTGTGGCGATTGGCAAAAATCAGCGGGTGTGCCTGTTTACAGGGACCCAATATCTGACATGTCAAATATCGGCAATATTTGCTTGCGATCAATTTTGCTGGGATGAGCATATAAATTTGCTTATAGTGTTGTTGGCTTAAGGCAAACGATACACAACTTGTTGAATGAGTAGAAGACACATTCAACATTTTAAAAGGATTGACTGAGGCCATTCAACAAGTTGCAACTTGTTGAACAGAATACAATGTAGAGCCTGTCTCTATTTTTGTTCAACAACGTTCAACAATTTTCAGCATGTTAAATGGCCCATTTTAACATTCAACATGGCATGATACATTTGTTGAACAGCTGTTGCAATATATGTTGATCAACCATGTATCATAGGCTCATTCAGTGTCTATAACCAGAAACAAATTTGGCTTGCAGACATGTTTTGTAATCATTCATTTACTTAGTCCCAGAGAGAACAAAATTCAAATAAACTTTTGTTACATTGTACATGTATATGGAATGATAACCATCCAGCTCGCTTTTGTGTCCATATTCAAGATGTTTCACTATGCAGGACATATCTCATGCAAAATGTTTACAATCAAAATTGTTTCTTTCTTTAAACTATGAGCACACATTAAAGTTATTTTTCTTGAAATCAGGATTCTACAACAAGGCTGTGGAAGTAGCTCCAAATGTAAGTGATGAATTTGAGCAAGAGTTGTCAGAGCAAAGATGCTGGTCACTTAATCATCTGCGAAGTTATTTTCGAGCTGTGCACGGCCAAGCGAATACCTTGCGTAAGATGGGAAGGTATGAAGAGTCCCTCAAGAAGTACCTTGAACTTGAGAAGCTGGATCCAGATTTCTACAGGTACACTTAGTCAATAACATTAGTGAGCTTTTTTGTTTAAAAAATACAGACAAACCGGTATTAAGTGGACACCCCATGAATAGAACAGCCTTTATTATAAAGCAGCCAAAGTCCCAACATTTTGTTCCCGTGTTTTTGTAAGAAATACTGTGTTAAATGGACACCTCTATTAAGTGGACACAGACACCTAAAATACTTCTTCCATTGATAGATATTAAATTTTTTTAATATTGATGTTTTGTTATGTAATTTTCTCTCATTTATTTTTCTCTTAAGTTTGGAATATTTTACTGTAATGAAATAAGTGTGAATAAAATGAACTTGAACTTAACTTTTGATTGTTGCATTGATTTCCAGCTGGTCATCGTTTGCCAACTGGAGGTACCATGTCTTGGAAGTTTACATGAAGCTGGGCGATGATAAGGGAGCCTGGAAGTTTGCTATGAAAAAATCCAACTTAGAAGCTTTCCGTCTGTCTTCCTCATCTGGTGCATGGTTTTGGACTAAAGCATTGCTTGACTACCGTTACAAGCAACACAGAGGCTATGCCGAGGACTACTATGATAGGGTGCCAGATGACAATGATCCCGACTCTCAGAATCTATTTCACAACTTTGAAGGCACAGTTTTGAGAGCCTTTCAAGCTTCACCAGAGACTCTGAGTTTCCTAACTGGTGAACGCAAGCTGCCTAACTGTCCCATACCTTTTCACATGGGGAACTGGAAGTCACTGTCTAATGCAGGCACTTACTGTCTATCCAATGCAGAACTCTGGCGCAACACACCTGGTGCCCTGGAATGGGCAGCATGTAATGCTCGTACATTCATGTGCTCATTGATTTTAGGTCAAGATAAGGAATGCTGTAAAGCAATTGGTTTACAATGCACAGCCAGCAAGTTTGAAGAACTGGTCAATAAAGGGGTGTTCTTTGATGCAAAGGTGAACCAGAGTGGAAAGACTTTAGTGCACTGCACTGTGTGTGGTGAAATGTCGCAGTACTTACAGATCTTAATTGATGCGGGTGCCAAGGTGAAGATAAGCTCAAAAGGGCGTGGCATTCCGCAGCCTCTGCACATGGCATGCTATTACAGCTTTAGTCCCAAGATCATCAAGATTCTTTGCAATGCAGGTATGTACTATACAGAATAGCAACATTTACATTTATTTATTTATTTTAAACAGCAGTACAAACTTCTGAACTTAATTATAAAAAAAACTCAGATTGTCTAGTCTGATCATCTTGGGGAAAGCAGTTCTTAAAAAGACTGTTAAACCTTTCACTTCCAGAGTGGATGAAGACATGTAGTGTAGTTCTAACTTTTGCGTCTGTGGACGAAATCCTATGGTGTGACCATTCAAATGAAACCTCTTTGGCTGTACTTTTGCATGGTATAATTTATTTTTCAAAATTGTACAAAATGAAATTTGGGATTTTTCTTGAAGTTTGATGTTTGGCACTCTTGGGAGTTAAAGGCTTAAAAGGCTATCAAAGGCTTGTTTATAGTTTATTGTGCTTGAAATGATACAATGACAGGGTCTAATTTTAAAATTTCTTCTCCAGAAAGTTGATGTAAGGACATTTTTGCAAATTGTTTACGTGCAATCCTTACTGCGCACTACAATTCCTGTTACATTGTCATACCACATCATGCATGAGCATGCGTGCCAAGGAAGAAATCTAAACACATAAAGGGCATTTAAATTTGCTTGGATGTTTGGTATATTGCCTTTTCAGGTGCTGATCCAACAGATAAATGTGGTTTTCACTACTCTCCTCTACAAATGGCAGCCGAACAAGGTGCACTCAGATCCTTGAAGGCTGCATTTGATTGCCTTCCTGATCACCGCAAGAAAGATCAGAGAGTCCTAGCCAGCATTCTACAGGCTGTGTTTCAAAGCTCGTGCTATGAATGTGTGACAGGCCTGGGTGATCTGTGCCAGCGGTGCCTTGGTGGTGACGGTCCACACCCTTCAGATGCCACTTGGACAGGTGTGCTAGATTTCCTCACATATCTCAACTACAGGCCATCAAAAAAGTACTTGGAAAGCATGCGGGAATTTCCTAACAAAAAGAAGCTCTTTGCTTATTATGTCTGCAAGCTGCGAGGAGAAGAACCACAAGAAGCCCCAGACGGTCCAGGGTTGGGTTGTAGACCCCTGTCTCTCATGCAGCCCTCCAGCCTTTGCAATTTTTTATCAGCATTGGGGCAGATTGCGGACCTTCCTAATGAAATGCAGCAGCAGCAACACAGCTCTAAAGCAATCCTGCCCAAATCAGCAACATGTGAGAATTGCAAAGGAAGAGAGAAGAAAATGATGGTCTGTGGACAATGTCGCCAGGCTTATTACTGCTCAAGAGAATGCCAGAAAAAGGACTGGAAGCAACACAAGAAGTCATGTGCACTACGAAGGGAATGATTTATTGTTATTATGGGCAGTGCTGTTTTTGGTTAGTAAGAGTGACATTCAGTGGAGTGTCAAAAGAAATTTTGAAATATTATTGCTTTGGTTTTGCATTCCTACACTTTGTGATTGGAAGAAAATTCTCACACCACGTTCTCAACCAATAAGAAGTAAAACCAGTTAGCTTGCACGCGTTTTCCAGCACTTGACGTTGGCTGCATTATGTTTGCTTTGAGTTCCGATTGGTTTGTTGGATCGTCTAACTCTGTTCCAGATTGACCAGAGTAATTACTTTGGTTTTGGTTTAACCACACTCAAATGAAAACTGTTCTATGAGCAGTTATGTTTTGTTATGACAAAAGGAAACATTTGGATTAGAAATGAGGCAAAAACACTAAGCAGTCCATTGGCATTTGGCCACTTTTTTACTCTGCTTTCTTCACCTACAATTTTTACTGGCAAGGAAAAAAAAATTAAAACAGGTGAAAAGGTACAATGTAAAGAGCAAAAATAAATTGTCCAAATTTGTCTACTTTATTCTTTTTGCTGTTTTTCTAGTTTTGATCAAGTTAAGATTTTGTTAATTAATTTTTAATGACACAGCTAGATTTGTTTTTATATTAAAAGTAAATATTTGATATTAGTTGTAAGGAAGTTACATCCCGTTACATTGTTTATCGCAGTTTTTAATAATAAGAAATTTTCCCAAAGTGAGCTTGAATATATTGATTATTATAAATTTTATAACAGATTTGGTATGTACATGTAGTTAACTAGCATAAATTTACACTATTTGCTGTAAAGTTATTGGACAGATCTATTGAAATGTTAAAAGTTCTGTTGGAGAGAGTGTATGTCCTACAAAATTAATTTGATCCTAGATAGCTAATGATAGCTTCAAATAAAATTAATCATGTTACAGTTTTCTTTTTAAACATGTTGGTGCCATGTCATTTACATAAATTCCCCTTTTCTCCTACATGTAATTTTGTTGCTCTTACATCAATACCCAATTCAAGACGTCATAAAAGATAATGTAATCCTTACAAAATGGACCAGTAAGAAATATTTAAAATAATATAATACTTTAGGGGGTATGGAATCCCACATTTAATTCCATGGTCTTTTCAAAATGTTGAAAAGTAAACAAATACACCTTATTCCATGGTTTAACAGATAATACACGCTGACATTCTGCAAGTATTATCCGTAAAACCATTGAATAAGGGATTTATTATAGTTCTTGAAGTGGCTTTG
Organism: Cladopsammia gracilis; assembly: GCA_022457155.1. Lineage (NCBI taxonomy): Eukaryota > Metazoa > Cnidaria > Anthozoa > Scleractinia > Dendrophylliidae > Cladopsammia > Cladopsammia gracilis. The sequence goes on from JAJGOT010000264.1 coordinate 95,795, forward strand.
AACCAGGACACTAAGGTGTAATACGCTAGGATATTTTGCATATTCTCTTTTCCGTATAAGGTGAAATGACGTCAGTTGAATAATAAAGAAGCATAAATTATTGAAGACACCACCCTTGTTCTCGTTTTGGGATTTCCTAACACCTCAATTCCTGAGCAGGACAGGGCGAGTTGCTGATAAACACTATTAAAGACTTGCTTGAGCTGGTAAAGTCACTTTCAGTTTTTCCATTGTGGAATACATTGTAAATGTTGTGATGAAAAGTAGACCTGGCCCCAAGGATGTCCAAGGTTGCATCTCCTCATATGGTAATATTTTTCAACCATCTTCGGTTGACAACACGCTCAGAATGACAATAATTGAATGGCTGGGTGCATAACCACCTTATGTCAAATCTTGACATTTTTCACTCTCAAATTGTGCTTTTTGAGCCAAGAAAACTTTCTCTTACTTAAGTAATAGTCCATGGGCCAGTAGACAGAGGGCAATATGATGCCTCAAGAGCTGGTAGATATCATAGTTGACACATACACGAGACGATGAAGAGCTGGACAATATTGTGGACTTGATTTTTGATGCAGTATAGAAACGGCACACAGGTATGTCTTCATGACAAATGCATCTATTCGCAGTATTAGAATACTCAATGTCTTTTCTAGGAGTTTTTAAGAAAATCAAAACAATACCGTATTTTTTTTTGTTTCGCTTCAGACATAGAATACTGCAAATATCAGTGTCCGGACACCAAGCAGGGGAAGATGATGACGATTAATAGATTCCCGAGTTGGAAAGTATTGTATATGTGATTTTCATGAAACATAGTGACAGCATTGATGCTCGGCTACTTCTGATCATGCGCAGAACGGCACTTGGGTGCTTATATGCGAGACTTTGGTGTGTGTGCATCTCACCTATAACATATTAAGCTAGCATACGCATTTTAGAGTTTTATGAGCCTTTTCTGGGGGCTTGGGTACCCTATGGTTTTTGCCTCAGATAAAGAATGCAGTCATGCGGCCAAACACCTCCAGTTGAGAAGTGCGAACAACCTGATTTGAAACACCCTCGGGCTATGCTTCAAAACGGTATATGTCCCAAACATTCCCCGAGGGGGCAGGGTTTGGCCTACTGGCCCACGGACTATAACGACTTGGGTATCCTGTGGTTTTTGCCTCAGATAAAGAATGCGGCCAATATGGCCAAATGCCTCCACTTGAGAAGTGCGAACAACCTGTTTTGAGGCTATGCTTCAAAATGGTATATGTCCCAAAATTCCCCGAGGGGGGGGGGGGGGGGATGGTTTCGTCTACTGGCCCACAGACTATAATGACAGGTTCATGTTGTTTACAATAAAAAGACAAAAATTAATACAGTCATTTTGGCTACAAGCATGCTATATGACTTTTTTCAAGAATGTTAGATGTTTTGACCTGAATGAATCTCTTTTACTTCAACTAATGTTAACCAGCCTTTATTTTAGCAACATAATTAAATGCTTTTTTGGCTCAAAAAGGACAATTTATTTGAGAGTGAATCAAAGGGCTCCAAGAGCCATCCCATGGATACAAAACAATGTAAGGTGAAGTTCACAGATAGGTTTTAATTGTTTATGCTGAGTTTAAAGTCATAGAATTGAAGAGTAAATTATTAATAAATAGATTTAAAGTGCACCTAACCCCAATTTTTTTTTTCGCTTAATCAACTCTATGTACGTTGAAAAATCGAATAGTGAAATATTTCTTGTTTTTAATGTCGTGTTAGTGAGTTATAGAGATTTGAATTTACAAAATGCTAATTTGATGATGTCATTTTAGGATTCATTTATTATACAACTACTTCTTTTTACCTCCAAAGAATATCTTTTACGAGTCAATTGACTGTCCACAGTTTATATTTAGTATTTCTCAAATTGATTTTCCTTAAGCCGTATACTGCGTTTTGTAAATTGACGTAGAAATAATGGCAAAATCCTAAAATGACGTCATCAAATTAGCATTTTTGTAACTTCAAATCTCTATAACTCACTGACGCAATGTTAAAAACAAGAAATATTTTACTATTCGACTTTTCAACGTACATGGAGTTGATAAAGCCAAAAAAATATTGGGGGTTAGGTGCACTTTAAAATGACCAAAACACCTTAGCATGACATAACTATGCAGTGTGAAACGGGACTGTCTAGACAACTGGATGACATAATGACGCTGGGCAATTAAAAAAGTTTACTTATTCAATTACAGCAATCATCTTTTAACATGTAATACACTGGGGAATTAAAAAAAGTTTACAGATGGAACAAGTGAAAATTTGCATATCTGTCCTGTATACTATATCTCGTTCAGCGCTTCGCATATTCACAAGATAAAAATGACAATTTGACAACAGGCGGTTATGCACCCAGTGGCCTTCAATTACTGTCAGTGAGTAAGTTAAGGAATTTTTAGCATTGATAAATACTTCATGTTCCTTCTGCCTGATGATGACAACGATGAGGATAATTTGGCGGAAGTATTGTTTTCCTTTAACATCCTCGACACTTTTCGGCTTGATATGACATTGACTAATCACCATTGTAGGGAGAAATTGGATGTTGATCACTGTTGGAGATGTTAAGTCTTTTTAAATTGCTTGGATTTACCATGGGAGTGAACTTGTTTTCTCTTTTTATTTTTCCCAGATCGTCCATCTTTCTCATGTTCACTTTTCTTGTTGATTCTCTTCTTTTTAAATTTCTTGTGGAATTTTTGTCTTTTGGAAGTAGATCTGAAAGTGCAGAGTACAACAAAGCATCCTTTAATTTGCAATAAAATGAAAAACTCCATGAATACAGTCATGTAATTTACACTTGTGCAAGGGCTTACTTTTCAGTTTCTTTAACTGTGCCATTATTCTGTTTCTCAGAGAGCGATGTAGTTGATGTTGATGATGCTGTCTCCATCAAGCCCTACAAAAAGAATAACATGTTGGAAATGGCATTTAATAGTACAGTTAACTCCTGCTTTATTGTGGACACCCAGTTAGTACTGACATCAAATGAAGGGGCTAGTCACAGGACCAAGTCGCCTGTAGTTTACACAAAGATTGGTTGCAGGTCCGACTGATATTTTTTCTTTTATTTGGTCGCAGCAATAGTCTCATGAGCAGTACACATGATGTGACTTGTTGCAAAAACAGTTTGGTTAATTATTTTACTTGGTTGCAGTGGCTAGTTGCATGGCCAGTACACATGAGGAGATTGCTGTGACTAGTTGCCGCAACCAGTCACTTTAATTTAAACCAGTTTGAATTTCTGCTACCAGTCGCTAAGACCAAATTTTGGTCGGCATGACTAGATTTTTCGCTGAAAATGAGTAGTTCACTCGGAGGCGACTTGTCACGACAATCAGTCGGTGCATGTGTGCAGACCTTTATATTGAGAGTTGACTTGACTGTACAGCTGTATGTAAAAACAGAGTAAGACAGTCACAGTTCTAAAATATGATCTGAACTACTCACCCTATTTGGACCAATGCATGCAAATTTTCCACTGTCTAAGTTGACGTCACTGATGGTGGTTACCGTGACAACATGTTCAGGATGGTCATAAGTTGTATCAACTGAAGGAACATCTTGTTCATCATTTGATTCATCTGATTCCAGAGCCTCTAGAATTGAAATTTTAAAATGAACTTAAATAATTAAGTTCTGTGCATCATTTACTAGTTATTTGTTCCAGCCTTGAGTAAAGTAGGTAATTATATAAGAGAAAACAATTGGATGCCCCATATTATGGCTCCGTCAATTCCAAGCTCGCTCACCCCCCCCCCCCACCCCCCCCCCCCCGGCATTTGTCTTGTTTTAAAAATAACGTTGCAAATGTCTCACGGTAGGGTCAGCTTATACGTACAAATCCCCACGGTGGGGCATCTGGAAGAGTACAAATGCCCGACCCATGGGACAAGATCAAAAATTTATTTTAATGATTATTGATGGAAGCAATAATTGTTCACAAATAAATGGATCTTTATTCTTTCGTTTTACCTCAGTATTACTCATACCGTCCCATTCCCTCATTCTTTTGACTCTAATAATTTCGTGTCGATTCGCATTGTTAATGTAGTTAAAGTTGTTAATATTAATTAAAATTATGCTTTTTAGTTCAATCCATTTAAGGTCACCGTTGATTGCAATGCTTTTTCAAGTAAGTTGCCATTGAATTTTTAAATAACCAGATTCTTCTGTTGCAACATATCCTGATAGAAAGACACCACAGCCACGAATAATGGCAAATAAAGCGTTAACAAAAATTGAAAATTTACCGTGATATTAACTTTGGAATTGATGGAGCCATTACTGATACCAGTCTTGTGCTTTTCTCTTTTTTTTTTTTTAGTCTGAAGAATATAGGAGTATTTCCAGTACTAACATTACTGGTAAATAACACAATACATCTAGGCATTGACTAATGCTTAAAGAAAAATGGTAAAAATCTATATGTTCACTATACAAAAGATTAGATTGCAACATATATACTTAATTTCAGCCCACAATTTTTCAAAATATTTACCTGATTGAGACAAAAGTAGGTTAAGACCGTGCATGCAAATGTGGTTGAAAATGGACATCCTCCAGGTCCCGGGGTGGGGGGGGGGGGGGGTACTCTGTCCATTTTGGGGTGGTAGTGTGCCACTGGGACTCTGAATCCCTTACCCTATTCCAGATCACATTCAGCTGATTTTACAACCCTATTCTAGACTAGTAACCAAAAATCCCTACCATATCCCAGACTATTTTCCAGAAACTCTATCTTCCCTGGGCCACCAGGGAGCTTGAACGATCTGTGGTCCAATGTATTTGAACATTATATCATTTCACCCAGTGTTCCAGATGAAAGACGGGTCTCGGGTCAATGACCCAATAGAGACGGGTACCTGACCCGACAAATGAAATGGCAAATTTTACTTACTACACCAGTCTCAAGAATTGACTATACCAGCATCATAATAATAACAAAGTGCGATGGTAGTATGATGTTAAGAAGCTGTAGTCTTCGTTGTTACCTAATGCTTTCCTCCGTTTCTCCATTTGTTCTGCCATACTGCGCTTATTCTATCAATAAGAAGAAACAGAATAACAACATCAAATTTAATGAAATGGTGGCACTAGTGTAGCTATTGATTTAATACAAGATCATGATGACAAGTAGCCCCCTATGCAGCCATCCTTTGGGTTCATCACGCAATCCTCCCCCACGGGAGAATTGTGTGACAAGACCAACACAGGGAAAATTTCCAAAAAACCATGAATGGTTACATAGAATACCATGATGGTAAATATGGTAATTCCCATTTACTATCAATAACCATTAATGTGATAAAAAAGAAACATAAGAAAACCCAATAATGGTTTTTCATTGTTAATGGAATTAATATTAAAACCCATCCAATTTTTCTCTAACCATTAATGGGAAACTGTAACAGAATTTCTGATGATGTTTTCCATTGTTGGTTTCAAAGTAATTCCCATTCTCAAAAACAGAGTGTTTCATTTACATTAATGGGAATTATAGAGGAATCAGTTGCTGCTAGAATACCATTCATGGAATTTGTATTAAAACTCATCTAACTTTTCTATAACCATTAATGGGAAACTGTAAGAATTTCTGATGATGTTTTCCATTGTTGGTTTCAAAGTAATTCCCATTCTCAAATACAGAGTGTTTCATTTACATTAATGGGAATTATAGAGGAGTCAGTTGCTGCTTGAATACCATTCATGGAATCTGCATGAAAACCCATCCCACTCTTTTAAAACCATTAATGGGAAACTTTAGCCGAATTTCTGATGATGTTTTCCATTGTTGGTTTCAAAGTAATACCCATTCTCAAAGACAGAATGTTTTATTCACATTAATGGGAATTAATGGGAATTTTAGACGGGTCATTACCATTCATGGAATTTGTATTCAAACCCACCCAATTTTTCTAACCATTTATGGGAAACCATATTATGTGTTTTCCATTGTTGGCTTGTAAATAACATTTTTTCAGCAAAAACAGAACTTTTCTATTTCCATTAATGAGAACTGTAGAAGTCATTTGTTGCTACAATACAATTCATAGAATAAAACCAATCAGACCGGTAGTTCATTTTAAATTTCACATTGATAGGAACCCACAAATTACTGGTTTCTTGTTCCCAATTTGACTAGCCTGGGAGCAAACTCTTCCCTCCTTCCCTTTCTGACCCCCAAACCCCCAAGAGAGCTTGTCAGCAGGCTACTAACTTGACTGCCAGTAATACTATTCAAAGGTGTCAGTTGTGTTTTCATGTTTACTTGCACAAAAGCAAAAACCTGGATTATTATCCTTAAACTTGCCCATCACTGTGATCACAAACAATTTTATTTACTGACAATGCTTATTAAAGAATGAGAAATGAAGTATGCTTTTAGAAGATATGTGCTTTTTTGGGATTAACAATGATGGTTTCTACACAGTTGGAACAGCATAAATAAAACACCATTTTTTGTTCTCTATGCATTCTAAATAAGTGAACACAATAGCAGCTGGAGTGAAATCGGTCATTCGTTGAACAGAAAACTTGAAATACCACAAACTTGCATACAGCAAGATTGCCTTACAACTACATGTACATACAGTCAATAGGAAGCCTCACCATTATTTCACACAACTTCGTATTATTGCTTCCACACATTTCCCTCCCAGTGACCATCAGCAAGTCCATTGATGCAGTTCCATGCCACTGTATGCAAGGAACCATGTCCATAGCTTTCTCTCACATACTGTCCAGCCCCTTGATCCACATAAAAGAACACTTTTGCTGTTTTAGGTCTTTCCTGTACACTGGTAATTTTTGCCACATAGTCATTGCCATCTTCACAGGAGACAATGACCATTTCACCACACTGGGGATAAAATGGAACTAATACATCAACATGCGATAAAGGCAACCGTTTCCTTGTTGGTTCAATGGTAATGAAGTGACTTGGGTTGTCCAGGTTTTCAGGATCTGGATAGAGCATGATTTTAGAGAGTATTCTGTTAGTGTGGAAGACAACCTGTCGGGTTGAAGGAACGACCAACTTTCCAAAGTTATAGCAGTAAATTTCAGGCTTTCCATCATCATCATGAATAGCAGAATAGAGCTCACCTCTTAACAAGGAGTAAAAATCACCATTCACCACAGCACAAACGAAGTCTCCAATTTTAACAACAATCTCTTGGTCATTGTCATCTGCTACAACAACACTTTCTCCAGTTTTAAACATAACACCATTGAAACCAGAGGGTTTCCATAAACCAGAGTATCTGAAATATTCATTTTCAATTGTACCTCCTGGAAAAAGGGGAATAAGAAGGGACCTTTCATTAACTGATAGCTTGAATTGATTGCTTTCCTGTTTCCCAACAAGAATTCCACCACTGACATCTTGGGATGCAGAAAGTTCTGATGAAAGTTCCTTAGCTTCAGACAAACTACTTGCACATATTTTAGCACGATCAGATCTCCCTGATCTTTTTTGCACTGGTAAGTTAACTTTGTTTTTCAAACTCTTCAACAGTTCCCTTCTAGCTTCTGCCTTTGCAAATGTGAGCTCAATATTCTTTTTGTTTGAAGAAGTAGCAATGTATTGAGAGACAGCCCTCTCATAAACTTCACACCAGTAATTATCAGGTGATGCAAATCGCACTATGTCTTCAGTGGTGTGCTCCAAGTTGTGGCTAGTAACCACACACTGGTTTAGACCTAACTCTTCCTCAACGAGAATCATATGGCGCTTTGCAAGATTGTTAAACAGCAACAAATCATCTTCTTCCCAACCACCTCTCCCATAAAAGTACACCATTTCTGTCATTCTAGCAACCAGGACCCAAATTTCAAACTGCTTGTCATCGATTAGACCTCCCAACACACACTCGGAAGCTGGAAAGGAGAATTTTCTATATTCCTCTGCTTTCCAGTGACCAATTTTAGAGACAGACTTTGGTATCCACCCATCCTTTAGTTCCCTTGTCCATGGTACTGCTTTTAATCTTTTATCCAAGCTTGAACTGTTGACCAAATCTTCCATGAGGTAGCGGTTAAGGTGTTTACTCACAACATTGAGGGGAATATTGTGCATCATGTCAAATACCATGTCTGTGAGTACATTGAATCCATACATCTTATGCAGTCGGTGGAGTATAGACAGGCCAGTATAACCACTTTCCCTGGCTAAGGCCCTTCGAACAGTGGGTCGATCTTCAGTTTCAATTTCTGACATTTTGGATACTTCCTCTTCCAAATTACGAGTTGCAACGGGAAATCTAGCACGATATCTATTCCCACCAACATAATACGTACTACCACCGGAAATGTTTGTACCTTTCAGGTGATGTCTCCGGCAAGGAAATATTCCACAGTTTATGAATTTTCCAACTTCACATTGTGCTGGAAGGTCCCCAGTCCACAGCAAAAGCATGCAACGCACAGTAGCCTCTCCAGAGATACAGCCACCAATGTCTCTAGCATAGTGTACCCTTGTTCCCTTCATAAAACTATCCTCAAGATCTCGAACAAGGGGCTCCAAAAAAGGATCTAAAGCACAGGGTCGTTTGTTTGGGACTTTGTAGCATGGAACAAAACCCACAACATACACTTCACTGGTGGAACAGCGATCTGCTTTGGACATATTTGCCACCGAAACATCTATAGCACCACAACTATGACTGGATTTTGAGTGAAATGGGTACCACCCATCCCAATGTCCCATCAGTGCTATGTTTCTTGGATCGCCCCTAGCTTTTTCGGCTTCACAGGTATTGACTGAACCACAATCACAGCAAATTACAGTGTAATTATGGCCATCATAAGGGGATCGCTCAATTTGTTCGGCACTTAAAACAGATGAACAGAAGTTACATCTGGTGGGTAGAACCCACTCACAATCAGGGTCCCAAAACCAGGACACTTCACTAAACCTTGCACCGTCCCAAACTTCTTTAAGGGGAAACCAGGGGCCTTCATGATGTAGCCAGTGTTCTCGTTCATCCCAGAATTTGGCCATCTTTTCGCAGAAAGCATTGTCAGAGCACCATAATTTGACTTTCTGTGGGAGACCTAAGTAATAGTAATTTATAGTCCCAGGCTTCCCACAGAATCGACACAGAGAATCTTTATTGTCCATAATATCATAATTAGCAGAGTGGCTGTCATCAAGGCATATAAAATATTCCTTTGGGTTTTCATAGCCTACTTCTTTGAGCAGCTTTTCCGTTTGCCTCCAATTAGAGGGCCAGTACTTTTCAAGGTTGCAGTCACCTTTGCAGTAAATGTCCTTGGCATAGTTTAACAACTTTTCCATATCGGTCACAGACGATGTCATCTCCTGTGCTAAAAGAAGTCCCCTAAGAATGTAAGAAACTATTTCTTCCTTGATGATATCACTGCTTCCTGGACCACTTTCTTGGTCAACAGAGGGGAGTTGCGATTCACAGGAACCAACACCTGCTTCATTTGTTGCACCACTACCTTCATCAACGGTAACATCACTATGATTTCCTTGAAGTGTCCTCTCCTCATCACTACTATCAGCTTCAGAAGTGACATCACTAAATGTTTTGTCAAGTTCACTATCTTCTTGATTTACTGATATGTCTGAGGAACTTTCCTCTAGATTTTCATTATTGCAACTGTCATCATTGCCCCTTAAGTTTAAAAAAAGAGAAAGTACATAATGAACTAAGGTCTTCTACAGACTAGAAATTAAATTTTAGTTTTTGACAAGGTCCATTTCCACATTTTACAGAATCATGTTTTTAATGAAGTGCAGTTTGTTTAAAAATATAACCCCCATTTAGAAAGTCCTTGTCACAACCCAAGATTATATTTCATACAGTGGTACACATGTCCCTCTAGCAAAGTTTGTTTCAGTTTTTACAAATCCTCACCCTTGAACTTAACACAAATTTAAGACAAGGCAGCTATTAAAAACAATAGACCAAATATGTATGCTCAACAAAATGTTTTCTTTGAATGAGGAAATCTTTCCACAGAGGACCGTATGAAGGTATGTTTTATGTGTATGTAGCTGGGGTACTGTCTGGTATGCACATGCGAGAAAGGCTTTAAAAATCTTCATAAAAACTGTGGGGTGAGTGCATGCTTAATAAAAGTTGACACAACTTCCTCAGTGTTTCATTGTAAACAAAAGGCTACATTTGTACGTGTATGCTGGCAGGGTTATTACATGAATAAAGGGGTGAGTTTCTGAAGAAACTGTGTACGTTGCTCACTTTGGTGGGACAGTGAAATACAAAAATTTCGTTTTTTAAGTGAAAAAGTGAATTTGCCACCAAAGAAAAGCTTGTGGGAGCTGACATTTTGGGCAGTAGCCCTTCATCAGAGTAAATTGCTCTGATTCTTTCTAAGAAGAGCTTATACTATAAACATCAGCTCCCCCTTATATTACCTACAGTGGTTGAAACTTGCTTTATAATAGAAAAAAAAAATGAATTAACACGTACATGTAACTAAATCATTCACGTTATGACAGGGAGGTTAAGCGAGCTGTCCCTATGATTTTATATTCCTGCTTAAAGAAATTCCAAGCAACTCACTTGGCTAAAAGGTTGTTTCTTTCCCAATGTTGAAACTCAGTTGAACGGGACACTGCCTTGCCATTGCATGTTTCGCACGGACAGTGTGAATGTCTGTAACTCAGATCAGGGCACCTGCAAGTGGAAACCTCTCTCCGCGACCACGTTCTTAATTTCTCTTTTCTAGTTTTTTTTGCTTTATGCTGTTCGTTGTCCATCCTATTTGAAAAGGCACATGATAAGTAAGGTACCTTTCCCTTCCAGTAAAAGAAATCAACACAAGGATACAAACATGCATGTCATTCCGCAATGTGTTTAATGCTTACTGATTTTGTGGTGGGCAATTTTCTCAAATCCTCCTGGCAGTTTGGAGTTTCAAAAAGCAGCTAAATTTCAGTGGATGGAATTAATATTAACGTTTATTTTACATACAATATAACTTAACGTTTTACACTTTGACATCCACATCGACTTGGTCAGAAGCCCTGCGAACGTTTTGGTCAGCGGATATGCACATAATACCTGCGCGCAACGTCACTATTTCCCGCCGACTTTCCCGCCTTTTACTTGTTGGGGGCAGCTTCAAGAAGAGCAGTTGGAGTTTATATCTGGCAGTGAAAATAATCGAAAATATGGAAGACATCAACGCTCAAGAAATAGAAAAGGTTGAAAATTGGACAGAAGATGAAGTGTTTGATTTTGTGAGAAAACATTTTGCTGCAGAAGTTGCCACTAAATTCAAAGGTTAGTGTTCGATCGGTGTGTTCAGACATGTTCAGTTCCCATTCAGATGCAGACCAACTTTTCTCGAAACTTTCTAGACCCCAAAACACTATGTTGGATGTAAATCAAACGGCAAAGATTTGGTTGTGGTTTAGTTTGAAATAAAAGAAATACTGTATTCTCTTTACTACAGAATTTTAGCATGGTTTGCGGCCCAAAACTTCAACCCATTTGCTGGAACTAGTTCCGGGGAACTAGTGCTAATTTTCGGGCCCGAAATGGTTGAGGTAGAAATTGCTAAAATGTTAAAGTTGATACTGAACTGTTTTGCTTTACAGAACAGAAAATTAAAGGATCTCTCCTTAAATTTATGGCTGTCAACGGCTCTATCGAGCAACTAAGTGCCTGTGGTCTTAAAGAAATAGGTGCCCAATTGGAATTCCAGCGTTTAATCAAATCACTCACACAGCAAAGCACGGGGGCAACCGACACAACAGAAATCTTGAGTTCCTCTGACAGTGGAAGCACCCGCAGTGGCAAGACTTCCAAACCAAACCGACATGAGTTGAAAAGTATGTCCGACCTGGACCGAAAGATTTACAGAGCAAAGTAAGCAACATACAACGATTATTAAGTTAATGAATGAAAGTTTACTGTTTGAACATGTTTGAACAGCGAGGTACTACAGTACCGGACAGAAGTAACCTAACAGGAGAACGCGTCCCCTAAGCGTCCATTTGCGTTTCCTTAGCGTTCCAGTTAAGTATAAAAATGAAACGCGTTCCATTATTTTCTTTTATAACGCGTTCTAATCTACACTACGACGGTGTTCAATCTAGAGTCTGGAACGGCTTTAGTACCGTCTGAAATATGGGAGACAAAAATATAACGCATCGTAAATTAGCACCATCTCGGAAAAATGTAAGTGAAAAAGTCTGTAGAAGACAATATAAATAATTTTCTGTTTAGACCAACAGTATTAAAGTCTTTTTTGGTCATGTTTCAACAAACCACAAACAGGACAAAGTAAAAAACTTGTCATACGACTTTTTTGACGAATACCGAAATGCGAAGAAAATACGAGCTTTCTCATCGGCGATGGAACTTGCTCGCAATTTTGTTGGAGCAGATCACTGATCATCTGAACATTGTTGTTGTTTTTAAAGGCTCTTAAATGTGATAAATAAAATATAAATGGCTGGAGCATCTGTTTAATATTGTACTGCAAAGGAATTCTTTTCATTTCCTCGCAACAGTTTTACGCAAACGTATGTAATTTGATAATTAGTCCGTGTTTACCAGTGCACTGGAAATTCTTGAATGAAAATCGTATTTTTTGCGTTGAATACAACTTTCAATTACATGTAACCAGAATGAGAGAGATCTCACCCTTTATAGGATCTTAAAGATGTGTTAAATTATTTGTTTCATTTGTAATTCAGGTCGATGAATGAAGTGTTTTTATGCAAATTTGCGTGAAATGTAATTTGATCACGCATGTTTGCAAACGCTTGAATGTAAAAACAAACTGTAATGTTGACATTCATTGAATGAAAAATGCAAATTCTTGAATGAAACCTTCTTTCACTTGAATAAAAATATTGTACTTAATAAAATTTTAATCAGCTTTTGCATTTTTTTAAATCTCCCCGATCTACTTGGTTTTTGAATGGTAACATGGAAGCAAAATTAAATATTCCTCTCAGTAAAAGCAATAATTTTATTAAGAACAGCCAATTTTAAACGGTAAAACATTTACTAGGTTGTATTTTTAAGTTTTTCGTTATTTTTTTTAAGGTTTAATTACTCGCCAAACGAGATCTTAGGTAGCATTACAATTAGATTAAAATAGTTGGAGGGAAAAGTAAGTATTTTTGGTTTAAAGTTGGTTTCATATATTTAAGAAAACTATTTCAAATGTTGATGTACAGAACGACAACAACATATTCACAGTTTTAGCCTCATTTAATTTGTTGTAATGTACAGGAGGCGAAATGTACAAGAAAGAGCTGTGAAAAAGTGGCCTGGGAATGACGTCCCCATTTTTAGAAAGAACATAAAAGCTTTGAAGGAACTTAATGAATTGGTGGAAGAGTTAACAGAAACATGCACATATGCACCTGCTGGGTTCAACAAAGCAGGAATTAGACAGCACATTTTGGACACACTGAATGAACGTCGCAGGAGGATACACAAGGGCCATGATTATGAAAAGGTACCTTGGTTTTCATCCAGTTTGTTTCTTTGCTTGTTAATGTTTTTCCTGTATGTTTCATACAGGCACAGCTAATTGTCTGTTACAATATTTTATTTCAAGTTCATGGCAAATAGAGAAAACACATCAAAAGCAGTTTCATTATGTTCCAAATATAGGGAGATGGGCGTCTGAAAAAACGATTGAAAGATGAGGAGGACCAAGGAGAGAGTTCAGGTGCAGCTGAAGATACTGCTGAGCTAAAAGAAACTGACCAATTGCAAGATGAGAATCTTGAAGATGAATCCGAGGCAGGAAAAGGTAAACAATGTAAATGACAGTATAAATACATCAAACTGTTATAGTTCCTGAGCCAAATATACTGATGGTCTGGTTGCATCAGGGAAAAGCCAGAAAACTACTCCAACCTTGATTTAAAAAATATAAAATGATATGTAGTTTACTCAACAAGATCTGCAAAAATGAGAGCAAGTTTGGAAGAAGTTGCTGGCAAGGTTTAATTTACAGTATACATATATACAGAATTACTTTCAACTTCTGTCAAGGTACCATCTTGATAATGACATTCAAAAAGTAAACATTTTCTGTTTCTCTTATGAATAAAGCCAATGAAAAGCTAAGGTTAATGGACCTGCAAATAATTATTACAAGCAGTGTAAGCCGATTTAATATTTATTATTGTTGACAATATTGATTGTTCAATCAGCTAATTTCTCACCCTGGTTATGACTAAGAACCCTTTCATTTTAACTAGTAAAGGCCTATCCTTTGCAGCTCATATATTAATTACCCAAATTTGGTCAACCAAAATATTTTACCATGTTTGGTTTTGAACTTAAAGTAGTTGAGAAGTCTGACTTCAATTGTTTTTAATTTTCTCTCAGATGGGAAAACAAAGCCTTCCACAGATGGAAAACATCCTGTTTCAATAGAATCTGCATCAGTGATTCTTTCAGTGGCTTTTAACGCAATAAGTGTGAAGTACATAACAAGAGGGCAACTGGCTTCGGCCAGCAAAACATTGAAACTAGGCTTAAAAGCAACACATTCCAAAGGAGATTACATAGTTCCAGTTGCAACTGCTTTAATCAAGGAAGGTTTTATTAAAATTACCGGTACATCAGAGATAGTCACCCGAAGGGATGTTTTGAAGGTGAAGTCCTTTTGAGACCCTGATTTAGATCACCAGCTTAGTTTAAACATTTAAAAGCTGTGTATAAAGTTTCAGAAACTTGGGACCTGAAAAGTTTTTTAAATGGAGACAGCCTGCATAGCAAGCATTCCCATACAAGCAAATTTTTCCGCATTATGGCCGTGTGAAAATTGGGGAGAGAGCAAAAAATCGGCGGACGGGGGTGGGAGTGGGAGTTTTTTGCTCTCGCCCCACTTTTTGTGCAGCCAGAAGGTAGAAATTTGTTCGTACGGGAACGCTTGCTACGCAGGCCAAAATGGAGAGTGCATCTGTGATTCTTTCAGAGGCTTTAAATGTAATAATTACCTATATATACAGTGTTGTGAATTTTTTTAATGCTTCTATAGAAGATCTAAAACTTATCATTCCAACTGAAATCTCAACATTCTCTCACTAGGATCACATGCATGCTATTCTATCTCCAGTCATACAATACTTATTTTTGAGGGTCTCCAAAAATAAATTCTAATCAATGCCACACCTCATTTGCATAACATCAGTTCTCAACAACAGAGTAAAGTCCTGCAAATGAGCCTTCCGTTGTAATTAAGCTCTCATACGAGACATCAAGTTCTGTGTCATTAATTTTTTGTATTTCTTGAAAATTTAAAGCTGTTGCATTATTAAAATTGTACAAGTATTTGAGAAGCTAAGATGTCATTTCTAAAAACAAAATAATGAATAAATCATGACTTTCATGATACCAAAACATTGAGACTCCAAGATGGCCAGTTGTGATGCTCGTGAAATTCAACAAAAAGTTTGCGAAACCCATAGTTTTTGAACAACAATTTGCCACCCCATTTCCTTGCGAGTTTGGCACTGCAGGATACATTACGGATTTTGCTTTGAACTGTAAGTTGTTAACATTGGTTGTTTGCCTATATTTTTACCTATTAAAAGGTTTTCAGATAATATGTTGTGTTCTAGGTCTGATTCCTTAAACAATATGTATTTATGCGACCACCATATCACATTTGTATGTTATGGATTGTGACTGCACTATATATATTTGATGTGATGAGTCAGCTATCTTATTTTGAAATTTGAGCAGATTATATTATAACAGTACAAGAGACACTACTACTAGGTCAACATTTCATTAAAGATGTCTTTATTGATGGCAACTGTTGTGAGCCTTTTATTTTTCCAGTGCAATCCTCATTGATCCTTTTTGCTTCAATATTTCTGGTAAAAACATCATCAATCACAGTTATCATATACCAGTAATATCCAGGCACAGCTGCCAGGTGTGTTTGACAACCATCATGTAATGTGAATTATTATATTTCCCATTCATATAATTGATATAACTGTAATGTATTCTGGGCATTTCCCATTTATAGTATTTATGGTATTACTACAATAACCATCATGTAATTCAGGTATTTTCCATTTAAAGCATTAATGGAATTTCCACATTAAACATCATGTATTCTGGACATTTCCCATTCATATCATTGATGGTATTACAACAATAACCATCATGTATTTTGTGCACTTCCATGATCAGAAAAGTCACTTTTCGACATGGAAATAAGGCAATAACCATAGTGTTACGTAAAATTCCATTAATGGTAAGAAAGCTTTTTCTCAATACATCACAATGTAATTTACCTATTTCTCATTATTGTTTAATAGATTCCCATTGATGGAAATATTTAAGAAATCATTAATGGTAACTATTCGCCTTTTCCATTAATGGGATTTGGCAATGGTAAAAGCAGGTTTTTCCATATTCAAAACCATTAAAGGATAAAGCTGAATAACCAAATCTGACATGAATGGTTATTGCCTTATTCACATTGTGGTTTTACAATAATTCCCATTACTGTTTATCTTATTAACCATTGATGGTTTTTAAAAAAGAACCCATTAATGGTAAGTGTTCGCCTTTCCCATTGATGGTTTTTAAGAATGGATTATATACCATTTCCCATTTAAAAAACCATTAAGGGGTTTTTAATTTTTTTTCCTGTGCAAAGGACGTCTGCATAGGAGGCTAGATGACAAGAGAATTAAGGTCAAATCTGTTGCAGACTAGTAGACAAAGCAGCAAAGTATCTCATATAAAAGTAAAGTCGCGCACCCGAGCCAGAAGGCTCATAACGGCCCGAGCTTAAACCCGGTTTCTATAGCATGAAGCGACTAGGAATATTGCTACTCCCCCCCTGGATGGGATGCTAGTCCATCACAGGGTTATCCCCAGCATTTTGTCGCCGGTACCCATTTATACACCTGGGTGGAGAGAGACAGTGTGGAGTAAAGTTTTTTGTCTAAGGAAACAACAAGACGGCAGAGACCAGGCTTCGAACCACCGACCTTCAGGTTGAAAGTCCGACGCGCTAACCACTACACCACCCTGCCACCCACGGTCCTTGCTTATCTCTAGCCTTGCAGGATAAAGTGACTGATAGAAGTATTTACTTTTCCCTTCCCTACATGGGATATCGATGGCAGATCATCATCACAGTTCTACCCCCAAACACTATCCTTTATACAAAGGACCCAACAAGAGGCCATAAGGGGAGAGTCCAGGATACAAACCACTGAAAAAGTGGCTAGGCAGTCTTTGACATTTAAATAAAGTTTATTGATCTATTCATTTGATCTTTGTTGCTGACATATGATATTACAGACAAACCTCTTGTTTTAGCTCCTTTCTTCGTTCCTTTTCCTTCTTTGCTAAATCATCTTGGGCCTTTTTTCTCCGTTCATTTTTCCTCTTACGAAATCCAAGAAGATATTCCCTAAAATCAAAAGCAGAATGCAAGCTAGAATGTCTCTGAAGTGCAAAATTTATTTTTCTATACAGAAACACTATGCTGTAAGTGATTTAAACAAACAAATTAAACTTAGCTTACTCTTACAAATTCCATTTTACTAAGGAGACTTAAAGCTGACAAGAAACTGTAGTACAGTCAAACGTATCCCGGGAAACACTGTCCTGCTGGCAGAATCGCTATTTTTGAGGTATTTTGAGGCCTCAAACTTCGGAAAAGTAGACTCTGTTAGCAAATTATGGAAACACATGCACTGTACAACTGAGTTACTTCCTTTCCGCTGTGGCCGAGTGTTTGCCCACTCGGAACAGCTTGTTAATAAATAAAAATTTAGGGAAGTAAAAAAGTATTAGAAAACTACAAACCTTCGAGAATTTTCATCGAAAACAAGGACTTTCTTTTCTTTCTTTAGTTTCTTCTTCTTCGCCGCCATCTTGGATATCCACTGACTGATTTCTTCAGTATCGCAGGCGCAATAGAGCACTTGTACCCAGTTTCCCAGCGCATCGCGCGCGAAACTCGAATTCAAAATGGCGGAAAATCCGCTCAAAAACGTAAACATTCTTTCTCGGTTTACAAAGCTTCCAGACAAGAATCAAGCGACTGTTTTGGTAAGTTTAGGAGGTCCCTATACGACGGAGTGAATCGTGGTTGTTTTCTCCGTCTTTCTATCGATATTTGATAAGTAACTTTAACTAAATATAAAAAAAATCTTTCCATTTTAGTTTGTTGGCGTGAATGGAATTGGAAAACACAGGGTTGCAAGATCAATGATTGCTGTTCATACCGATTTCTCTCTACAAATGCAAGTCATATTTTGTTTGATACCGTTGATGTTTTGTCAGTAATTATAAACGAAAGATATATAATATATTTGTTTTACAACAAGAATGGCAGAGATCTCATAGATATACCCACCACGCTTCCCGGTATAGTAAGCTTCACCCTGCTAACAGAGCCTCTTTACGTTAAAGAAAGGCTCTGCCGCAGGTTGAATATATGAGGTCAAAAAATAAAAAAAAAAACATTAATATTGTCTTATCAACAACAGCCGTGTAGCCACAAGTCTGCCATTGCCAGAGGATACTGAAAGCACAAGACCAAGAATCGATTTTATTGTGCTGTTTGTTGACTTGACCAATAACTTGAGGTAAGACTGACAATGAGTATGGATGGCCATTCATAAGGAGCTGTTTATTCGTTTAGTCAAAATGCCATTGAAAATCAAGGGCAATAAACAATTAAGGCGGTGTTACACTAGGCAATGTTTCGTGCAACTTGTCTTGCAATTTTGTTGCGACACAAGTTGCATGAAACATTGCTTAGTGTAACATACACTGCAACAAACATTTCTCGCGATTTTTTTGTTGCCGCAATCGTTGCGAGAAGTAGAAGTCGGTTCTACTTTTCGCAACGATTCTCGCCACGCAGCAACGAATTTTTCAAGCGTTGCGTAATGTAACATGTTTCCTGCAACTTGTGTCGCAACGATTTGTGACTTTAGCCAATGAAATTGCTCCTTTCACCGTCGAGCGAGACAAATTGCAAGAAACATTGCCTAGTGTAACACCCTCCAGGCAACTTGTCTGCCATTGCCAGAGGATACTGAAAGCACAAGACCAAGAATCGATTTTATTGTGCTGTTTGTTGACTTGACCAATAACTTGAGGTAAGACTGACAATGAGTATGGATGGCCATTCATAAGGAGCTGTTTATTCGTTTAGTCAAAATGCCATTGAAAATCAAGGGCAATAAACAATTAAGGCGGTGTTACACTAGGCAATGTTTCGTGCAACTTGTCTTGCAATTTTGTTGCGACACAAGTTGCATGAAACATTGCTTAGTGTAACATACACTGCAACAAACATTTCTCGCGATTTTTTTGTTGCCGCAATCGTTGCGAGAAGTAGAAGTCGGTTCTACTTTTCGCAACGATTCTCGCCACGCAGCAACGAATTTTTCAAGCGTTGCGTAATGTAACATGTTTCCTGCAACTTGTGTCGCAACGATTTGTGACTTTAGCCAATGAAATTGCTCCTTTCACCGTCGAGCGAGACAAATTGCAAGAAACATTGCCTAGTGTAACACCCTCCAGGCAACCTGTCTCGCAGCATCGCAACGCACGGTTTTTAGTTGTTGCGAGACAAATTGCACAAAATATTGCCTAGTGTAACAGCGCCTTTAACAAATTTATTGTCAAAACTGGTTGCCAGACCAGTCCGTTTGTGGGACATTCCATTTTTTATCTGCCCACCCCCTATGGAAGGCCATATTCTGACACCCTAGTCTTTTAACTTGTGAATACACGAAGCATTGAACGAGTTACAGCAGACTGGGACAGATATGCAAAATTTCACTCCATCCTTCAGGTAGATTCTGCATGTACCGGTCACATATTACATAAAACAAAAGGAACAAAGAACGACAACAATACAAATGCAAAACAAGACCAAAAATACAATACCCCACAAACAATAGAAGACAATGAGTGGTTCATGGATACCGGTACATGCAGAAAGACCCATCCTTCAGCTGTAAACTTGTTTTGATAATTCCACTGACCAGTGCATGAGGCTTTCGTATATATTTTGCCCGTTCCAAATGCGATAGGTAATGGTGGGGGGGACGGGTCGGAAGAGCAAAATGCGTTTGAGAGGCGAGGGTCTGAAGGTTATTTAATTTTCACGAGTTGGCTCCTACATGTGTACATCGGAGCCTTTGATTTGTTGTTGGCACCTTTGAAGATTGCTTGCTGACATCCATTAAGTCTGGGATATGCAAGCTTTAATGAATTACTTTTATTTTTTCACAAGCTTGGAAACAATCAGGTCCTCTATTAAACATGTGGACAATGACTACTTCCTGGGTCACTGCTGCTTTGTAGTATTGCAAGGTATTGTTTGATTCAAATGTTTCATTTATATAAACAATTACATGAACATGGTACCAAAATTTGAGTTATGCAATAGCTGCATGGCCCCCAAATCAGAAATCTTTTTGCTCAATATTCAACAATATTTTCATAAGAAACATGACATCTAATTCCCCTTTAGGGGAAGCAGGGGCGGGGGGGGGGGGGGGGTGGATGTGTCAACTGACAGCAAACAGGGTTTACAAATTGTCATTATGGCTCCTACACTAACATGATTTTTGTTTTTCAGCTAAAAATGAAGCAAAGAATGCTGTGAGTATCCAGGAGGTGACAGGTCTGGCAGACAGCTATGATTCACCTGTAATTTGTGCAGACCTGAAGGTGAGTAGAGCAAGTATTTACACCAGTTATAATCGGTCTGGTAGTCTTAATTTGGTTTCAGGCATTCACACAATGCAAAATTTTGAGATCCATGTAGTTTTTGAATGAGAAAAAGCTTGTTAAAAAATAAACTTGACTTTTCTCTTTCTTTGTTTTACTCCCGATTCTTTTCCATTTTCCCCCGTCATTGTTGGCCTTTCACTATGGGTGGGGGTGACCGTTACATCATTATGGAAAATGATTTTCCAAATTTACTGACCAACCGACAAGATTGCCCTTATCCTTTAAATATTCCATTTCCTCATCCTGGTATCCAGACCGTTAACCCGATTTAGCGATTTGAATTTTTCTAAATTCAAATTGTAAGGAAATTTCCGTTCCATTCCAAAACAGAAAAATAGGACTACCTCTGGAGGTATTCCACAATTTCCGAACGGATTTTCTGGAAATCGTCTGATCCATTTGACTTTCAACCGAAATTTCTGGATTTTTTGGCTAAATGGTAAGCACCCTAGACTTTATTTATGTTGTGAATTTTTCTTGGAAACCGCTGAAGGTGAATTTTTTTAACAAGAAGTGGCAAGTGGTAGTGGACCATGACTGACATTACTGTTTTGTTTCCAAATTCAAACAGAAAGAGGAAGACATAAAATTCCTGTCAACAAAGCTTGTTCACCTTCTTCAAGTGTCCTGTGGATTCTGTACAGATGTCACAACATTATTACTAGACACAACTAGAAAGTCATTTGTGTTTGAGGATGAATTAAATGGGATGATGGAGTAAATCACCAATTGGATTTATAAACTGTGACCAGGCCTACTCATGTTTGGGGTGTCATGCTTGAGTAGCAAAGCCACAAAAACCAACCAGCAAACAAAGCAAACCATCAAACAGGCTCTCTGTCCCTTTCACCGCACACTGGCTCAGTTGTTTGTGCATATCAGTGAGACCCCAAACATGAAGCAGCTTATAGGCTATTGGGCTTTTTATAATGTATATTTCGTATCATAACATAAATATTTCAAGTTAAGTCAGCTCTGTCTCTGAAATGAACTGACTATTATTCATGATCCTCAAAAGGTTAAGAATTCTATAAAAGTAATGGCATTGTAAAAAATGACTGTTTCATTATACAACAAAGTTCAGCAATAACTTCTTCATTTAAAATGCTGATTTTTTATTCATTTCCATGCACTTTGTACAATAAATTATTACCTACATAACAAGGAGATGATTAATAAAATTGATAATAGATTGATAAAAAAGATTGGTGGGTTCCTGACTGACTGTTGCATTATTCCAATTTCTTTAATAAAATAATGTACAATGTTACACCAAGCATGTGTTACATGGTGTTGAGCAAACTGCCTAGCCATAATTATCATTAGAATGCACTTTTGACATTATATAACCATGCAACTTTTTCTTGCCAATGCCCCCTTGGTGGGTGCTCTTTGCCGCTGCTGGGGCTGCCCATGCGTGTACTCCTCCTGGAATTGGCCCCAAAAGGAAGCATGTTTCTCACTATATGTTTGTTTTTTTATGCACCACAAATCTGTTGGTTGGCAACTAGCCCACAGCCAACTGACAGCTGGCTGTTTGTTGGCTGACTGTGGACCATCTGTCAGCCAACTTTCTGCTGACAGTTGGCAAGACTTGGGTAATAGTGTTGGTCGACACAATTGGTTATGATTTGACAAATTATACCTAGTTACACAAAAAAAGAAATTGTCATATAGACCTTTCCTGCATTTCACTCCAGTGAACACACACAATGAAACGAGGTCAAGGCTTGGGTGGACAATTTCATACAAATCGCTGTATTTTGTCCACCCCAGGCTCGAGTTGGTACCTTTGTTCACAGAAATGCGGGAAAGGTCTATTGAAAGTGAATTTCAAGTGACATTGTCCTGTTCATCAGAATGGAGAATTCATGCCTAATTTGGTGCCAAACTTTAACTTGGCTCTTCTTTGGAATCTGATCCACTCCCTGTTTAAAAAAAAGGTTTATCATGTTAAAATATGTTCATGGACAATGTTACTGTTTTCTATTAATAATAATTATTAAAATCATATTATGGGACTCACGCAGGATTTTTCTGCCAACACTTGTTTGTGAGAGATGAAACATTTGAATAAATAATCATGAAAACACTCAGAAAATTTGTCCCAAACCAAACAATAAACTGTTTTTCCCTGTGGCAAAAAAGTTAACCCTACAAAAGTGTGTCACTGATGATACTTACATTTATTTAGAAACAGATGTTCACAATGTTTACTAACAAACATACTTAGTTGGGCTGGAAGTCCATTGTTGTTCAAGGGGTAGTGTCATGGTTGGGACACACTAGGCGACAGGTGATGATGATGATGATGATGATGATGATGATGATGATGATGATGATGATGATGATGATGATGGTGATGATGATGATGATGATGGCGATGGTGATGATGATAACTTTAATTAAACTCGGGTTGTTGGGGCTCATTAGGCCCCTTGCAATAGTATGCTAATAGGTCGAGTGAGGAAAGTGTTACATAGAAAAACTTATAAATAAAAAATATTATAAAATTAATAATAAATCAAATTATGACTTATTAATTATCAGACACTTGGAGTTAAAAGTTAGTCCATGCACGGCTTGGCAAAAAGCCTCCTGCTGATGTCCGACAGAGAAGTCCAAGCCTTAGTAATAATGTACCTCAGCGACTCGAGGCCAAGGTTGCAGGGACACGATACAAGGCTATGGGGACTGTCCATGTTAATGAAAAAAAAAAAAGAACCTTGTTGCTGTGACAGTTTTCACAAAAGGTTGCAGCAACCTGTCCCTTCAACTGGTCACCTAGTGTGTCAACCCAACCTTAAACACGGGAAATGGAAGCACAAGGAAACAGAAAATTTCCCACTCTCCTGTAAACCAGGCTAAGTGCTCCTACTGAAAGAATAGGTAGTCTTCACAAGCCTAATGGCTCACAACTGCCAGAGCTTAACACCTGGTTTCTGTATTACTTCTCCCCACCCCCCTGGATGGGATGCTAGTCCATTGCAAGGTTACCCCCCCCCCCCCCCGGCATTATGTTGCCGGTACCCATTTATACACCTGATTGGAGAGAGACAGTTTAGAGCAAGGTTTCTTGTCCCAGGAAACAACAAGACGGCAGAGACCAGGCTGGAACCACTGACCTTCAGGTTGAAAGTTCGACGCACTAATCACTAGACCACTGCACCTCCATTGAAAGAATATGGGCACAGTAATTATTGGACTGACAGCCAACTACACAATCTCCTATACAGTATCAAAAGAAGCAAACTTACTTTATATATCTCCTTTTAAAGAGCTCACAGACTGCAAGAGCTACAATGGGCCATAGAATGACAATGATGATAGAAGGGACCGGCACATCGGTGAGACTGAATGCATGTGGATTGTGTTGACTCCACCCAACTTGGGACAATGCAAAGTAGATTACTTGAAGAACCAAACTGCAAAATGAAAAACTTAGGTAGACTCTAGATAAAGGCAATTAATTAAAAAAAAAACAGAGAGGAGGGGCGGGGGATGCAGGAGTCAGGACGCCAAGAGAAAAAGGGAAAAAACAAAAGCACAGAGGCAGGGCTGGAAATAACGGCCGGTCAACGGACCGACAATGTCCGGCCTGATTGGGGCTTTGACCGGTCAAACGTTCGTCTTGCCGGTCATGTTGACCGGTCACATTCATAGTGATCCTTTTAAAACTTTAGGAAATCAAATACAATAAAATAGCTGTTGTTTACTATGCACTGTAATAAATATAGCAAAGTTATCCTAGAGTTATCGTAAAGTTACCCGTAAAGCTACCGTAAAATTATCGCAAAGCGGCTAACGTTAGATTTACCGTAACGTCCCCGTAAAACTACCGTAAAGTTATAGCAAAGGTACCGTAAAGTTATTGTAAAGTTCCTGTAAAACTACTGTATAGTTATGAAAGCTACTGTAAAGTTATCGTAAACGGTTATGGTTACTGTAACGTTATCGTAAAGTTCCTGTAAAACTACCGTAATAGTTACGAAAGCTACCGTAAAGATATCGTAAACGGTTACCGCAACATTATCGTGAAGTCCCCGTAAAACTACAGTGTAGTTATCGCAAAGCTACCATGCCGTTATCGTAAAGAAGTTTCCGTAACGTTATATCGTAAAGTTGCCATAAACCACCGTATAGTTATCGCAAAGCCATCGTAACGTTAATGTAAAGTTGCCGTAACGTTATCGTAAAGTGCTGGTAAAACTACCGTAAATGGCTATAACAAAGCTACCACAAACATTTACCACTGAGTTAACCATTGGTTGTGTGTGTACTTGTGGAAAATTAAATTCGTTATATTTGACCGGCCAGAAATTACGTATGACCGAGCTAAAATTTATTTGGCCGGTCATCTTGACCGGTGGACGTCCCAAAATTATTTCCAGCCCTGAGAGGTTGAGCTTCCAAGGAAGAGGCAAGATTCTAGGGCCAAATTCATAAAACCCTCCCAAGTTAAGATGTGTCATACTGGTAAGTATTGTTTCTTAACAATTGCCTATTGTTGGAATAACAGGGTGTCATGAATCTGGTCCCTGGAGTTAAGGGTATGGCAAGTCTATAATGTTCAGATGCCTCATTCCTCACATTGTATGTACTGAGATGTGGTGGTATGGTGGTCCAATACAGTAAACACCGGCATATAAGAACACATGGATTAAGAACATCAGGCTGAAATTTTGCAAATAAAGCACCATTTTTATAAGAACAAAATCAGCCTGGAAATATAAAATGTTCTTATAAAATGGATGACATTAAAAAAATTTCAGATCATACAGAAGGCCTGCTGCCAAATAACTACAGCTCATCAGCTGTGACGCTGTTTTGCATTTGTTTTGAGCTTTTTTCCCTTCAAATGATCTAGTTACTTGTAGGGAGACATACAGTACTGTGCTACATTTTCTTTTCCATTATAAATACGCTAATTTAATCTCAAGCATTTTTTTGCATTGTTACAGTTCTGAATTCCAACAACAAAATTTAAGAACAATTTAAGAACACCTTCAGGCTGATTTTTCACTAAGCACCCGATAAATAAGAACCTGATCAGCCTAACCTCCAAAATCATGTGTTCTTATATGCGGGTGTTCACTGTAGTACATATATTAGGATGTGCTTGTACCCATATATTAGGATGTTTCTCGCATGATGTAAATGCACTTGAACAAACACTTACATAACAACTACTGAGCAGATCCAGGACTTGTTTACAAAAGGTGATTTTCTCCACAGCAAATGGAGACGATGCACGTAACTTGAAGACATGAATACTGTAAGAAAAAAAAGGAAAACATTACAATCTTTTTAAAATCATTATTTGCAATCAAAAAAACAAAATACAAGCTTCCGGACTAAAATTAACCTTACGCTGTTTTGTATTCACAAACTCTTAGATCCCTTTGATTACATCTAAACTTACCAAATAGAAGAACTAGAAAAAACATGTTGATATCTTGAGCCATGGCCAGTGCTTGAATGTGGCTCTGCCCCAGGCCATTCCAGAGTTCAGTGCTATTTCTTTAGGTCAAAGAAGAATATTTACCAGTTAAATTACTCCACTGCATCATCATTACTATACATGGTGTGGGAGGCAACATGGAGGTGCACTTCTAATAATGTATGCCCAGAATTTTATGCAGGTATTGTTTAACAAAATAATTTACTAGTCATAATTATTTTGACAGAGTTATTTTTTATGATCATATTACTTCATATGTGACTGAAACTCACTGACAAATTTGACTAAAAATACAACTACAAAAGTTACACTTACTAAACTATACACGGATCAAAATGCAACAATCACTGACTTGAGTCTCAACAGCCAAAAACATCATGGCTAAACTGACCAATGACAGCAATAACCAGACAAATGTACCATCAACTGACCATTCACAATTCACATGACTCTAAAGATGACTTCTGCTCAGGTCGTCGAAACGTCAGTCAATGTCAACAACCACAACACCTACACTAACCTGGACGATCACACTCGACAGACAAGTTTTGTGTTTTATATAACTTGCAATTAATTATTTGCTTAGCGATCGAGCTTTGAAGTGTCGGCTACTGAATGTAATGTAGTCTTGTGTTTCTCCCTCAAAGCACTGAAAACACTCTGGAATCAATGCTGCAATGAGTTAAAGGTGCCACGGGTTCAAGCTGTGTATGTTGCAGGTAAAATCTGTTCTCAGGTTGAATCAGTATTCTATCTAGTTAAGCTAACCCTAACTAACCCTAGTTAACTCTAACACAAGGCTAACCATCACCACTAGCACAAAGATACATATAGCCAATAGTGTGATGGTTCAAAGATTTGTGTTAGAGTTAACTAGGGTTAGTTAGGGTTAGCTTACCTAGATAGAATACTGGGTACACATTTAACCTAGATTGAATACTGATTCAACCTGAGAATGGATTTTACCTGCAACATGTACAGCTTTTTGTTATCATATTAAAACCAGGTTAAATGCAAACATTCAAATAACCTAAATATGAGCTCAGTTGGTGTGCAAACCTATAAGGCAATCACAAAGTCATACTCTGGGCAATATGTACTAATGTGCCAAACAACATTGACGAACAAGTTTAGAATAAATATAATTTCAAACCTGTATCCAAGCGGGTAGTGACAGCCACCAGATTTCTTGTTCAGCAAAAGGCAAATTCCATAAAGATTAAGAGGGAAAAGAACCAGGCAGCAGATACAAACAGAAGGAAAGAAACACACAAAGAACAAGAAGCACACTCTCCGTGTGATGTCCTGAAAAGGAATAAACACAAACCAGTGTAAACCAAACAAACTTGGTGAATGAGTACACTAAATACTTAAACAGGTGTGCTGTGGTCTGGGTGTGTACAGAGTCCTGTTAAATGATTATTGATATGGCCATACAAAGTGTAAATACTTAAACAGGTGTGCTGTAGTCTGGGTGTGTACAGAGTCCTGATTATTGACATGGCCATACAAAGTGTAGCATCAAGCCGTCAGTCAAACAATCATTGCACGGTGCACTGTTGCATGTCCATATGGAGTAATACACTTGACAGGTGCCCTACTGAACACACTCTTGTTATATGGCTGGCTCTGCAAACAGACAAGATAAAGCAAATCCTGCACTCTGATTGGCTCAGGATTGCCCGCTGTGTTCCCACAACACAAATTTTGTTTTAGCCATAATTATGAAAAATCCTTAATTGCTCAGTAAATAAGAAACGTGTGTATTTATTTTATAATACAGCAGAACCTTTTTTAGGTACTAAAGACAGTCAGCTTAAAAGAGGTGTATGCTAATGCAAGGCACAAATATACGCCATTTTGTGACCATCTCCCATAAGCATCCACCATTACTGGTCCTGAGGTTCGTCGCTTACAACAGAGTCTACCATATTCATTTATACTCTTCTAAAAGGTCAATAAACAGACTAAAATAATTATCACCTTGAAGTTTTTATCATTTTTTCCTGTCATCATTGTCATAAGGCCTTCATCAGCCGAAAAGCCAATTAAAGACAGACACAACAGGGGTATTGTCAGGCACGACAGCCACAGGATATGAAGGCCTGTCAGGGGAGGGGGGAGGAGTAGGCATGATGATAGAAGCATGATGGTAGATAGCACTAACTGACAAGACAGCATAAAAGAAAAGCAGTTTCGGAGTCCAAAGCAAAGACGACGTGCCTGAAATGTAAAACGCTAGGTTACGTACTAGAATAGAACCTAATGCAGGAAACTGTGTGTCCAGACTATTCTGTATGCTGACATTCACAATGTTGACAATTTTTGCAATTATGGTAGAAAATAAAACCCAGATGCATGTTGCACATCAGGGCTCGAAATTAAAAAAAAATTCTCAAAAAAAAATTATCGCAATTTGCGAGTAATTCCTAAAATTTAGTCGCAAGTTCGAAAATTTCAGTCGCAAAAAAAAAAAACTAACTACTACCGTAACCAGAAATGAGAAACAAGAAATTTCTGAGAAATTCTGAAAAAGTGCACCCGTGATACACTTCTTGGAAACTGCGTTAATGGAGCATAAAATCGGTGATTAAGTCACCTAACATTCAATGTGAATTTCGCAGGATTTTTCAGATAAAATTACAACTACCAGTAACAAGTAAGACACGAGACTTGAATATAATTCCTTTATAAGCCAGGCCGTAAAACAATCGCAAAATTGCGACTAATAGACAAATTTGAGTCGCAAATGCGCCCGATACAGGCGCTATTTCGTGCCCTGCACATTGCCTGGGTAATGAAATTGCTGCATGTCCACTGCAATAATCTTCAACTTCACAATTCTGGCTCTGCAATGTGTGCTATGGTGTGCAACTTACAATTTTGGTTTGAGCGCATTGTAAGTCAGTCAATCAATCAATCAATCAATCAATCAGTCACTCAATCAATCAGTCAGTCAGTCAATCAATCAATCAATCAGTTAATCAGTCAGTCAGCCAGTCAGTCAGTCAATCAATCAATCAGTCAAACAAACAATCAATCAATCATCCAGTCAGTCAATCAGTCAGTCAATCAATCACACAATCAATCAATCAATCAATCAATCTGATTTCTGTAGCATGAAGCAACTAGAAGTACATAAGAATTGCTACAATTCACAGCACAAGGACTATGTCCAGTAACTTCTGGAGTAAAAGAAACCACCAACTTAAAACCAAACCAAAACGGGACTAACCTCTTTTATTAAATCCTTGAACTCAAAGCTTGCATCTCTGTGGAATGTGAGTGAACAAGGTAAGGCATTGAGGAAGGCACTCAATTCAAGTGGAGACAGTTCTGTAGGCAAGAACATAATAAAAAATCATGCTAAAAATTTACTACACTGTGGGATATGTAATGACTGAGATCACACTAACAGTAAACTGACAAATTGTTGCCTGTTATATAAAGGCAGTTTTGCAAATGAGACATCGAAAACATTATTGTTATGTTGCAGAATTTTCATGTATTAAGTTTTTCTGCTTGCCTCACGTTAACACATAATCATCTATAGGCAATGTACAGCTACAGTATGCATTTACTGGACATCAAACTTCCCAGACAGGTCAGGTCATTTATGAAGATGTATTTAGAAGGACCGGTATAGCCAGTTCTTCAAAATGGCGCATACTATAAATTAATACAAACTGGCTTATCTTGCTGCCGACCAGCTCTGACATATTGTAAGGGCTTTAAGTTGATAATAAACTACCCATTGAACAGGGCTGGCTGGCAAGAAGAAAATAGCAATAAGGAAATTTGGGCAAGAACAGAGCCAGGCACAAGTGGAATTGGATCGGCCACACTTTGTGGAAGCCAAAATCTGACATGACCAGGTGGAAAGGCTGGAGGACAAAAGTAGAAGAGGAACTCAAATTAAAAGAAGCCAACATCACCTGGCACTGGCACACAAGAAAGCAGCTACAAATAGAATCCGCTGGCATTATAGCACTGTTGACACCCTTTGTTCCACTTGGCACCTAATGGATTAACTACTAACTACTAGAACAGGGCTGGGTGCTTCAAAGCACGATTAAGCTGACCCATGCCAGGATTAGTGTCAATTTTTAACCCAGTTAAACAACTCAACAAATAAAAATTTTCTGAAGTTTTCTGCCCTTCAGTTTCAACTTTAACTTGTCTTCACAACTAGCTACAAATGACCCTTTGAAAACATTTTTAAACAGAGAAATGAAATCCTCGGTTAACTTTTAATCAGGCATTAGCGTTAATCGGCTTTCGAACAACCAGGCCCAGAGTTTTAGAAACTAACCCATACGTTTTAATTGGATTTAATCTTGTTCACTTACCATTCTCCTCCTCAGTGGACTGTTCATCACTGAACCTCCGATGTAGTTTATCTCTTGCATTTTCATGTCCTAGCCGAGGAGTTCCTGCTCGAAAGTCTTTGGGCAGGCCTTTTAAACAGAGCTGGGGAAATGAGGGTTCCACTGCAATGCTGAAACCCAATGCCAAAATTATGTCATTAAATGTTATTGATTAATGTATGTCAGTCAATTTTAAAAAGTAGCACAGTTGATTAAAGTACCAATTAAAGTCAATCCTTTTGGACTGATCAAAGACCTACGCAAACGTTTACCACTGACAAGAAAGAAATAATAGTCTCTGGCACTAACCAGTTAAAAAGGGCAATGCAAAGTTAAGTGTCTTGTCGAAACACAACATGCAAGGGCATTGGGTGACCAAACTACGTTTGATGAAAATTTGGTCATTAAGAATTTTAAGTAAAATATTAGGCAGAAATTGTTTAATACCCACCTAATATCTGCTTGGATAAATATGGCAGGGTTAGCGGAGTTAAATGAGCTTCCAACACAACAAACAACTTCTCCAAACTCTTGCATGATGGAAATCATCTCCTGAACGGCTGCCAACAAAAGAGGCCAATGATGTAAGTGGAAGGAATTATTATCCTTTCATTAACTGTATTAATTTTTTTACCCTTTCACTCCCAGAGTCAAGTATGGAGACATGTAGTGTAGTTCTAACTTCTGAATCTGTTGATGAAATCCTATGGTGTGACCATTCAAATAAAACCTCTTTAGCAGTACTTTTGCATGGTACCATTTGTTCTAACTTTTGAGTCTGTTGATGAAATCCTATGGTGTGACCATTCAAATAAAACCTCTTCAGCAGTACTTTTGCATGGTACCATTTGTTCTAACTTTTGAGTCTGTGGATGAAATCCTATGGTGTGACCATTCAAATAAAACCTCTTTAGCAGTACTTTTGCATGGTACCATTTGTTCTAACTTCTGAATCTGTTGATGAAATCCTATGGTGTGACCATTCAAATAAAACCTCTTTAGCAGTACTTTTGCATGGTACCATTTGTTCTAACTTTTGAGTCTGTTGATGAAATCCTATGGTGTGACCATTGAAATGAAACCTCTTCAGCAGTACTTTTGCATGGTACCATTTGTTCTAACTTTTGAGTCTGTTGATGAAATCCTATGGTGTGACCATTCAAATGAAACCTCTTTAGCAGTACTTTTGCATGGTACCATTTGTTCTAACTTTTGAGTCTGTGGATGAAATCCTATGGTGTGACCATTCAAATGAAACCTCTTC
Source organism: Cladopsammia gracilis (assembly GCA_022457155.1). NCBI lineage: Eukaryota > Metazoa > Cnidaria > Anthozoa > Scleractinia > Dendrophylliidae > Cladopsammia > Cladopsammia gracilis. The sequence goes on from JAJGOT010000264.1 coordinate 127,697, forward strand.
AGCGGTACTTTTGCACGGTACCATTTGTTCTAACTTTTGAGTCTGTTGATGAAATCCTATGGTGTGACCATTCAAATGAAACCTCTTTAGCAGTACTTTTGCATGGTACCATTTGTTCTAACTTTTGAGTCTGTGGATGAAATCCTATGGTGTGACCATTCAAATGAAACCTCTTCAGCAGTACTTTTGCATGGTACCATTTGTTCTAACTTTTGATTCTGTTGATGAAATCCTATGGTGTGACCATTCAAATAAAACCTCTTTAGCAGTACCTTTGCATGGTGCCATTTGTTTTCCACTATTAATTTGTACAAAATGAAATTTGGGATTTTTCTTGAATTTTTATTTTTGGCACTCTCGAGAGTTAAAGAGTTTAATGGTTAATAATTGCCTTACCAGCTGGTGAGCAATCAGTAAACAGAGGCACAAGAAGAGGAACATTATCAACACTCTCCAGGTGAGGCCGGATATTTTGGATCCCTCGAGGAAGATTAGCCTGGTACAATGAAAGAAAAATTCACCATTTATTATTGAGAGTGATTATGATGTACATCAGGGCGTCAATATATATATATATTGGGACTATATATTTTCCCAGGCTATTATGCATTTGAGCCCTGGCTATGACTATGATCATAGAAAAATAAAATATTGACAATACCAGAAACAAATTTTCCCGGCTATTAATCATTCACTTAAAAATTAGTGACAACCCTGGATGTGAAGGCACAATATATTGGAGTAGTGGTTATCTGAAGGAGGGTGGTTGGTTTGAAGCCATAGTCTTGTGTTAATTCCTGACACAAGAAACTTTGCTCCATGTTGTCTCTCTCCACCCAGGTGGATAAATGGGTACCAGTGACATAATGCTGGGGGGTAACCTTGCGATGGACTAGCATCCCAGCAGTAATACTCCTAGTCACTTCATAGTATATAAACCAGGTCACCCTGTGATGGACTAGCATCCCATCCAGGGGGGTGTAGTAATACTCCTAGTCACTTCATAGTATATAAACCAGGTCACCCTGTGATGGACTAGCATCCCATCCTGGGGGGTGTAGTAATACTCCTAGTCACTTCATAGTATATAAACCAGGTCACCCTGTGATGGACTAGCATCCCATCCAGGGGGGTGTAGTAATACTCCTAGTCCCTTCATAGTATATAAACCAGGTCACTCTGTGATGGATTAGCATCCCATCCAGGGGGGTGTAGTATAATACTCCTAGTCACTAATCATAGTATATAAACCAGGTCACCCTGTGATGGACTAGCATCCCATCCAGGGGGGTGTCCATTCATTGGCCGTTAATTTTTGCCGTTTAATGGATAACCGTTAGTGTCCGTTTTCCCGTGGAAGGTCACAAATGGGTACCAGTGACATAATGCTGGGGGGTGACCTTGCGATGGACTAGCATCCCAGCAGTAATACTACTAGTCACTTCATAGTATATAAACCAGGTCACCCTGTGATCGACTAGCATCCCATCCAGGGGGGAGTATTAATACTCCTAGTCACTTCATAGTATATAAACCAGGTCACCCTGTGATGGACTAGCATCCCATCCAGGGGAGTGTAGTAATACTCCTAGTCACTTCATAGTATATAAACCAAGTCACCCTGTGATGGACTAGCATCCCATCCAGGGGGGTGTAGTAATACTCCTAGTCACTTCATAGTATATAAACCAGGTCACCCTGTGATGGACTAGCATCCCATCCAGGGGCGTGTAGTAATACTCCTAGTCACTTCATAGTATATAAACCAGGTCACCCTGTGATGGACTAGCATCCCATCCAGGGGGGTGTAGTATAATACTCCTAGTCACTAATCATAGTATATAAATCAGGTCACCCTGTGATGGACTAGCATCCCATCCAGGGGGTGTAGTAATACTCCTAGTCACTTCATAGTATATAAACCAGGTTACCCTGTGATGGACTAGCATCCCATCCAGGGGGGAGTAGTAATACTCCTAGTCACTTCATAGTATATAAAACAGGTCACCCTGTGATGGACTGGCATCCCATTCAGGGGGGAGTAGTAATACTCCTAGACACTTCATAGTATATAAAACAGGTCACCCTGTGATGGACTAGCATCCCATCCAGGGGGGAGTAGTAATACTCCTATTCACTTCATAGTATATAAACCAGGTCACCCTGTGATGGACTGGCATCCCATCCAGGGAGGAGTAGCAATACTCCGAGTCACTTCATAGTATATAAACCAGGTTACCCTGTGATGGACTAGCATCCCATCCAGGGGGGTGTAGCAATATTCCTAGTTGCTTCATGCTACAGAAACCGGGTTAAGCCCCGGCCAAAGTGGGTATCCTGTGGCTCGTGTGCGACTTTACCTGCTTGGTGCTAAGTCGAAGAGCAATAGACAAATTTGGCTAACGCATTGTTGTACCCAATTCAAATCTTCTGGAAATAAGATTCTTTGTTCACAATATTTCCATATAATTTCCATGTCAATGCTTCATTGATATGGAAATTTGACTAACAAAGAGTTCTAATCCCAAAAGGTTTGAACTGGGTACAACAATGCTAAGCCAAATTTGTCTATTTCAGCCAACCTACGGTAAGTCTAGTTTGGCTGAAATTAGTACTCTTCAAAACTACCAATTGGCTGCCCAGGACAGTCAGGTTAGGGACATGTTTTTGCACAGAAATCATTTAGGTTTAAGTTACATTTGTGATGTCCAAAGTGTTAGCATTAATATTTTACCCTGTTTGCAAAGAACCAGTAATCTTCAGGAGCTGACATCTGACTACTGCCCAGCAAAGTGCCTCCGTCACTGTGGCTTTCTAGTAAGGGGTCTATTTCAGTTCCTTCCACTTTATGAGAAACTGGCAAATGGAAAGAAGGTATTAATTAAATCCAGCTAAAATTCATTACAATGTATATCACTACCTTAAATAGTCTACTACCACCAAAAATATAAGGCAGAGTGTACTGGGAGACCCCCATATAAAGGCAACAAGGGTGATTGTTATATAGCTGGAGTTTTTGTCAATACAATGCGCGTGTTGATTGGTTGATTCATCATCACATGACATCTAACAAACAAACTGTTTCCCACCAATTGTGCTAAGCGGGCAACATTTGCGAAAGCGGGCAACAATTTTGACGTCAGAGGGTAACATTGCACTGTTGCCCGCTAGCGCATGTGATCAGACCGTGACAAAAGGTGGCATGATTATGATGGATCGAGTGCTCGGCGCGTTTTTCAAACTGTCTTGTGTTGTGTTTTTTTTTGGTTGCTATATAACAAATCACTTAATGACTGATCCCTCGGGAAACAGTGAATTTTGTTTCCCTCGAATCTCGATGTTTCCCTCGACGACATCGAGATTCTCGGGAAACAAAATTCACTGTTTCCCTCGGGACCAGTCATTAAGTGTTTATTATTGTACCTTTTTGGAGTAAACATTTGTGGTTTGGTACCACTTGGTACCACTTAAATCGGAAATGACCACTATAAGAGTTATTCAGACACCTTTTAAGGTATTAAATTAGAAAAATATGCTGATGGGAACAACTTTTTAGAAAGAATTGGTGCCTCTTAGGGGTAAAAATTAATGTGAGCCACACCCACTAAACAGGTTTCTCATACCTGACAGTACACAATATGTTTGGCGGGATGCGGGATCTGGCCTATTTTGAGGGCGGGATTCGGGATGCGAGTTAAAAACAGTAGCGGGAAGCGGGATTTTAACTACGAGCGGGAGCGAGATTTCGTGTTTTTGAGGGGTCGGGATGCGGGAATCGTGAGGTATAGTACAGTGGGATACGGGATTACAATCTGAACTTGACTTCATGAATTGACTGAATTGGCCATCGTGTGAAGGTCTACAACAGTGGATCGTTTGTGTATAGCTGTATCATTCTTCAGGTAATTTAAAAAAAAACTGACGGCGGGATCGGGATTTTGACGTAAGTAGAGGCGGGATGGCGGGATGACTGGGGAAAATGGGCGGGAAGGCGGGAACTGAGAACCCTATTGTGGACCCTCCTACCTGGGGTTCCTTTCCAAATGTTTTTGATGATCACCCCCATCAGAGTGCCTTGCTGTCTAACAGAGCACCTTGTTCATCTTCACCCAAAGATTAAGCAAATTTAATGCACATGTATGCAAATGTATGTAACTGAATACAAATATAGGTATATGAATGGAAATAAAATTTAAATTTATTCCAAAATTGATATACATGTATGTAGCCAGGGCTGTGCTCTAGCAGTGCCCAGGGGCCTCCGGCTCCTTACTTTTATCTTCGGGTGACTAGAAAAACTTACTTTTGCACCCCAGATTTCATAGTTGGAAGGCTTTTGGGCTCCCTGTGGTTCTTTTAAGAGCACAGCCTTGGTACCCACAATTACCTTTCTCAGGTGAATCATCACTCTGTACTCCCCACCAGCTTACATGTTTCTCATCACCATCCTGCCCAGCCACATGTATATCATCCTGAGTGTCAAACAGACTCTCAGCATTCCTTTCTGATACTGTCGCACTACTGCTGCGGTCCTCCATCAGATGACCTCCCTCTCTTAAAGAGATGTGACAGTTCCACCCTGTCTCCAGGCCCATACGCTCTGCAAACACCTGTTGTGAATATGAGATGTTATGTTTAGTTAGGCATTTCTTACTGTGAAGAGTAACAATTATTGCTCCTAATTTCCCTGAGACAAGTCCCCGTGACATTTTCACGTGGTGTGCAAGCGCTATGATTTTTTCCCTGCTACATGTTCCCGCTACACTCCCTGCTACATGTCCCTTAGTGTGTACTACACAAATTTTTGTTGCTGCCAAATGTCGCTGCGACATGTCCCTGCTACATGACCCCTTGTGTCTGACCACCTTTAGGTTTCAGAGTACATAAATTATTCCTCAAGCTCTAGAGCAGGCATCGTCCATTGTTATCGCTTTAGTTCCAAGTCTGCTGTTTTCTACCTCTGCCTTCTTTCTTTTCCCTCCCTTATTTAGATTGTATGCATCCAATAGTTGTAGTTCAGTCCATGCTCATTTGTATCTTGTTATTATAGTTTTCAATAAACTCCTTCTTTGGCCAAACACTTTCCGATTTTGTGTTTTTATTTGGGAGCGAAACAGGGGGAATTATTAAAACATTGCATAGGCAACAGGGAACTTTAGCAACCACGACAGCAACAACAAGGAAAATGTCATTGAAAAAGACTTCCTGCTCTTTGAAACTACTTTACAGTCGTTTCAATTTCTTGAATTGTCTAATGTTACTGAATTGTCCAGGAGCTGAATTTGTAGGGACAGCTTTCAAGTTGAAACAGCAAAAAGAAAATTGGCTGTTGTATGTTCACGTTCTCCACAAAACCTATAATTTGATCATTCGACATTGTTGTTTTGCAGGGAACTGCTAAGAAATGTACCCAAATGTAAAACGAACATGCAGAGGCATTGTTTTTTCTCATTAAACCTATTGTTTTATGCTGTTCTCACTGATGTTGTCCTTGCAGTTGCTAAAGCTCTCTAATGACTAAAATGCCTTAGTTTTTAGCATGACCTGAAAGAGGGTGAAATTCACTGCATGTCACTAGGCTGAAACCTTGTCATTTCATTGAAACCATGCACCAAGTTTATTGTCTGTACTCTGATAGACAAATTTTCATATTTGATTTAAACAATTTAATCAAGCTTAAGGGGAATGAACGTTAACAACAGTTTTAGAGTCGTTAGTTGCTAGGGACATTATTTTGTGGTTAGCATTTCTCATGTATCTTAAACTGCTAACATGGTGGGAACCATGGGAACTATGAAACTAAACATAAAACATCACTAAATTGATATTGCACATGCGCAGCTAGTGCCAGTCCCTAACCGTGCATAAGAATAAAAAAGTGCAAAAATTCAAAGGAAAAGCAATTCAACTTTTTTCCGTAGCATGGAATAACCATTTAGATGAAAAAGGGGGGCTATTGAAGAAAATTTACGAAAAAAGGCCTTTATGACATCTGTTCATAGCTTTTGCAATAACATGAATTTTAACAAATCCATGCTACAGTTTTTGTATTGGGAAGTTTGTAAGCCACTGAGATTTTTTTTCTTTTTCTTTTTTTTTTTTTTTTGGGGGGGGGGGGGGGAATGGAAGAACTTGAGTTTAAGGGTTTTTTAATGTTCTGGTCACATGACTTACCAAATATGGTTGTGACTCACAAAATTTGATGGAACCATTAACAGAACGAATGTGACCAAATGTCATAGTCGGGGAAGTTAAGAAACCGATTATGTGACATTTGGAACACTTCCATAGCAACCACCTGTTAGTTAAGGTTCTTCCCCTTAAGGTTACAGTGTACCTTCGGGGGTGTCTCCAGTATAACAGCTCTAGTGTCTTAAGATTACACGTAACATACCTAAACCCAGATATCAAATTAAAGCTTATAGACTGGCTATCTAAATATGGAAACCATTTGGTAATAAAGTGAATTGTCGAATTTTTTACGACATCTAAATTCGAACGTCCGAATCAGCTTTAAAACGCTATAACTCAAAGGGATTATTGTATTTTGCTAATTTGATTTGTTCTCGGGTTTCCGGACACCAAGTGCTAAAAAAATGTGTCGGTGATTTCCCATATTCAATTGCAGTGAAAAGTTACAGAATATATTCGAAAAAGGGAGAAAAAAAATAGGAATGATCGCACGGAAATGGCTCTTGGCGAAAAAGTTTTCGGAAATAAGAAATTCGCCGACACGTTTTTGTTGACTATATGTTAGCCTAGCTTCTGTCCAAATTTGAGGAAAATCGAACAAATTTCCTTTGAGTTGTAGCTCTTTAAAGTGTCTCCAACAAGCGAAAAATTAACTTTGAGAAAACAGCGCTTAAAAAACATATCGCTTCATAAAGAAACTCCGCCCACAAAAGTTATACTGTCATTTCTCCGTCAATTTTCACTATTTTTCGATAATTTGTTTTTGAATGAAAGTTCATTCTGTAAACTTTATTTTGACGCCAAAAAAAAAAAATTCGATAAATTTTCGATCTGAAGGTACACTGTAACCTTAAACAAAATCAACCAAGTCTTACCCTGCTTCTAAGTTCATTTTCAGCTGAAAAATAAACAAATCGGATTCCAGCATTGTTCAGGTCTTCAATGAGAGGAAGAATATCCTGTAAGAAGTCAAGTGTTAGAACTTCTGTAAGCCGAACTATACTTTTTATTTTTATTTTTATGCATTTGACAGACAAATTGACCACATTGAAAGTTGGCAAAAATTAAGCCTAGTTGTGAATTTACATTTGCTTCTCATCTCCACTAAATTATTAGTGCCCCATTAATGTTTAGACAAGCAATAAAAGACAACACTCATTTGTGGGCGTAAATGGGCAGGGAATATACTGGCAAGGCACGGATGGAACCCACCGACTGGATAAACCCACCAGATGAGGGGCATGGGCACATGGCGCCATGCTGAGTGGGTGCCTCATGCCTGTACTGCAAAGTGGGCATCGATGCTGGGGTAATGTCCTGGGGCCAAGTTAACCTAGTCCAGCAAGTACTGTATGCCCCTTTCCTAATGGGGCTTCAGCACAGGGCTAAAGGGGTGCCATTCCATCTAGGAATTTTTAGAGGGTCACCCTAATTAACCTAGAGTTAGCTTGGTGCCACCCTCTTTAAAAATTGTTATTTATTTATTTGTCATTTTAAAAGAGAAAAGTGTTTGAGTTAAACAACAATTTGATAACTAACTAAATGAACTAGCCAAGCTCTCAAATTAACAATTATAATTCTTATTGAGTCCAAGATTATAGCACACACTGCTGAAAGATTCATTCAGTCACCTCTGACCAGTTTATACCTTTTTAGCTTGAAACTGTAATGTGACCACTCCAATGAAGATTTGTCCACCAAGTACTCTGTTAAGAAATAATTAACTGTAAGTGGGTCAAATCTGAGTCTGAATCAAAGACTGACAATTTGAAAGTACCTTTGATAGTCCCCTAGATTGTCCACAATGTTCACTTTGTCCAAGAGGGATGTTGCTGCTGACTCTGTGTCAAGCTTTGAAATCGGGTTCTGTTAATAAGCAGGGAAATAAAAGGGAAAATAAGTGTTATTTTCCAGTACAGTTTTAAAATAGCAACTTATGTTAATAATAACAAATAATAATAATAATAATTTACTACTTAATAATAATTTATTTCTTAAAATATGTACATAAGAATATACTAAACCCTAATTATGCAATAATGTCTAAAATAATTATATTAAAAATTAATAATAAAATAATATAAAAAGGTGTGTCTTGAGTTTGCGCTTTAAAGTTCCAACAGTAGGGCTACACTTATTATGTCCATCAGCAATTTGTTCCATAGACTGGTGGCACAGTCCAAAAACGCTCTAAACTCACACAACTTACAAACTTAAATCAAGTGATCATGATTACTCTACCTAAGTATGCATTGTAACATGCATACTTTAACTATAAAGAATGTATAATTATGTTACATTAACAATGTCTGTTGAAAAATGGTTAGTAACTGTTCTTCCTACTGTATGGAATAAATTTTTGGGAATTGCAATTTTTTTCAAGATGATTTTTATGGTCCTAAAAATAAAATGTTTTGAGAAAGTTTTACAATACTAAATAAATGTGAAATGCAGTTAATGGAGCATGATGCCCTTGGCCCTGTGGAGCATCTATTTGTACTGTCTTTGGCATAGCAACTCGGGTATCAATATACCATAAGAGTGTAACCTTTGTTGGGGCATTTCTATCTGTAGTCTTGTTGTAGTTACTAGTATTTTGCAACCTAGTCCAGTTGCAAGTTAGTTCTCGTTTTCTCAGTGGCTGGATCAGCAAATACTCTATTCATGTTTCGCTTGTTATGATGTAATGTCTAGTACTTGGATAGTACTGACAGTAATTATTAAATTTTACATCAATGTTACATTGAAGGGATTTAAGTCAAAAGCTTTGACAACCAATATGTATGAATGAAACAAAAGAGGGTATACTTACAAAGGCATCTATTTTTTCTTCCGTTTCTTCTTCTGAAATTTCAGAGGTACTAACAAAGAAAGAAGTTCACAACAAACAACACCATGGTATTAATTTGAGCTTGAAAGGGTACATGTAATTAACGCAACAATCCTGAACATCTATGGCCATGTTTGACATTTCCTCCCAAAATGTTTGACTTTTGTTCTTTTTTGCGGAGCTCCATACTCATAGAACCATGCCCGTCAATTTTCACGGTCATGGCTAGCGGAATGTTTCGTGGACACGTACAATGTCATGCAGGGTTAGCTCGCATTTTTTGTGTGTTTTTTTTTTGCAGTTTGTTACTTAAGACAGGTTTGACATTTCTCAAACAGTGGTCAAGACTGCATTTGTGGCTGCGTACCTCTGCAAGTCAAGCATTCTTGGAGGGATATAGAGCTAAGTGTCTTAGAATATTTTTAAACCTGATTTCGTCTTAGGACAATTGAAGCTGTTTTCTGTTCCATATTGTGCAGTTTTGACGTCCATTTAAAATGGTTTAAATTTTGAATAATTAGGTGATAATTATGATGGTTGGGAGAAACATGATTGTGTTCAAGAATATGAGAATTCAGGGAGCTCTGCTGTTAGGCTAAGCCTATCTATATATATTAGAAGCTATCCATTAAAAAGTGCAATCAAGGTCTAACTGCTGCCTGATCGACAAGTTGTGTCACATAAAGATAAACAAAATTAATGTTTCCACTACAACAGAATTATATGTATTCACAGCAACTAAAAACAACGCTTTCAGACCTTTCTACGTCATCACTTTCACTATTGGTAATCCAGCGAGCAGTAGAAGGCAACTCTAAATACACATCACCACTGTTTTCTTCTGGTACCTGTTAGACCAAGTCAGAATAATTTACCAAATAAGCAAAAATATTGAACATAGTTATTCAGATATTAGAAATAATAAAATATTATAAATAGACATGGAGTGTATGCGTTGCAGGTAAAATCCGTTCTCAGGTTGAATCAGTATTCAATCTAGGTTAAATGTGTACCCAGTATTCTATCTAGGTAAGCTAACCCTAACTAACCCTAGTTAATTCTAACACAAAGCTAACCATCACACTATTGGCTATATGTATCTTTGTGCTAGTGGTGATGGTTAGCCTTGTGTTAGAGTTAACTAGGGTTAGTTAGGGTTAGCTTACCTAGATAGAATACTGCGTACACATTTAACCTAGATTGAATACTGATTCAACCTGAGAACGGATTTTACCTGCAACATATGTACTGTACAAAATTTGATGATTTGATTTGATAGAGCTACATGTAGTGTCATTTTAGATAAGCATTATTATGTGAACAGACAAGTATTATGTTACATATTAAGTAACTTGACTCTTAATGACTTCGAATAAGCACCCAGCCTGTTCTATTTAAAACCCTTTAACTCCCAAAAGCGCCAAAGATCAAAATTCAAGTAAAATCCCAAATTTCATTTTGTGAAATATTGAAAATCAAATGGGACCATGCAAAAGTACTGCCGAAGAGGTTTCATTTGAATGGTCATACCAGGGTTTTATGACATGGAAAAAACATTCTGCTAGCTTCTAGAGACTGGATCTCAAAATCATGAATGAAACTGTAATTGAATATTCCAATACTGGGATATTGTTCAGTAATAATATAGAAATCTGAACTTTAAAATTCAACTTGTAAAAAACCTATTCCATATTACAAGCCCTCCAATAAAGAACAACAATGACGTGCCCCTACCTCACTGACTGGACGATAAGAAAATGCCACACAATTTGCTGCCATGCTGTTCCTCTGATAGAAGTCCAGCACTTTCTTCCTGAAATTGACAATAAATATTAAGCAATTTAAGCATTACCATAGTGAGCAAGCAATAAAAGCTGATGAAAGTGATAATAAATGAATCTTATTCTGAATAAGTCAATGAGTCCCTAATTTGTTGTCTCATGTTTGTAGACCTTGGATTCAAAACAAATGGTAGGGTGTTGCAGATTTCTTGGAATTTGACAATTCTGTCTAGGCCCTTTTGATAACTGTCCTACTTTACTGCAACAAAAATGGCAAATTAAGATTGATTCAGGATCAATCACTGCTGGATGTTATTTGACAGCACAACTAAACAATTTGATGAAATGCTGAGCATTATGATATATGACCTCTCAGTTGCAGTCACGGGACATAGACTTGTTCCATCCCAATAATCACTGCAAGCGTCAAGAACAACATCTGCTGATCCTTGGGTGAGAAGTTGAAGAGCACCTAGAGAACAGATTTACAATATATAATATGGTTAAATGTAATTACTCGTGGCACAGCCAACGAGTTATAAATTTGGTTTATTTTTCTTCATCCTAGTCACAAATCGCAAGATTTTTTAAAGTTTCCTGTATCCTGTATCCTGTGGGACAATGCACACTAGACTGATTGGTTGACACGCGACCGCGTGATCTTGTTCTTGTGTGATTTCAAGATGGCAGCAAAATCTCTCCGAAGCAGAAAGAAGAATTACAGCGTACAAGTTTTCAAGACAATGCAAGGCGTTCATAGATGGGCAGGACCATTAGATATTATGTTCGCAGCTTATTGCTGTGGGATTTTGTTCAGGCAAGTTTTGTGTTTTATATTACTTGCCATTTCACATAGCGATCATGGTTTCAAGTGTCAGCTACTTAATGCAGTGAATGTTGTGTGGTCTTACTTTTGGACATATTTCACTTGGAAATCAATACTGCAATGTAAACGCCACAATTTCAAGCTTTGTACAGCTTCTTATTTTAACTTAGTTAACGACTAGGAGTGATTCAGCTTAGTCATATGCTTACTTTGGTAAATTGCTTGTAATGCCTTGTGCAGTGTGCAACCTTGCAATAATATTGGTCAGTTTTGACCATTGGTCTAATAAAAAAAGTCATACACTGTAACTAACCTGTGTGCCTCTCCTTTGTAACAAGAGAGATCATGTTTGGAATGGGCTTCTCTTTTGATATGGATAAGAATGAATGGGAATGAATGGGAAATCTGAAAGTGGAGTTCTGAGAAAAACAAACAAGAAAACAATTATTTGTAACCACACATTATTTAATAAATTCTATACCAGTAAGAAAAATTGCTGGAAGAAATAATGCAAGTATGCATATAGTTATCATGTTTTGATTCTAATTTACAAAGTTGGGACTATATGACCTCTCATGTTAAAGTCATGTTTCAACTTCAGCAACACAATAAAATTTACACCTGTGTCAGGTTTTGTGGCCATTAATACTTGCAGACATTTTAGATGTGAGATTTATGTAAATGAAAAAGGAAAAATCAGAAGAATATCATTTTGAAATTAGTGTTCATGCAAGTTGATCCATTATATTAACATACAACAACTTACCACTGGTGACTGAACGGAAAATATGTACTTCTGTTTGGTAAAGAGATCAAGAGCACACTCCATAAAACCGATTTCTTTGCCCAGGAGACACAGGCATCTAAAACATCCAACATTGCCAGTATTAAGATTTTTTTCTTCATTTCATGCACAAAAAATAAAAAATGGGACTTCACTGTCATATATCCATTTGGATAGCAAATCGAGGTGTGTGAAACCACTTCTTTCAATAACCAAATATGTTGATCCAAAAAATTTTTTGCTCAAATCCAAATCCACAAATAGTTGTAAACTTTTAAGATGTACTAAAACATGTCCTGACTTAAGACCTGGAAGTTGTGCACATGATCAAGGCCGTGACAAAAACTAAAGAAAAACATGTCTGAAGAGAGTTGAGACCCAAGATCTGAACATTATAATTAGCAAAAACCAAAATTTTCCTCAGAATCTGAAATCTGGGAAAATTATTCACAATTAAATCTGTCAGTCCGTAGATTTACAAGTATTCACCTGGCCCCTACAAATCATTACCCAATTAAATATAAGCAACAGAAAGTACCTTCGATAGCAAGGCAAAGGAAAAGGGTTGTAAGAAAGAGACAGAAGACCAGTGTGGTCAGCAAACCGTAGACATCTCACAGGAGACTTGCAGCAGGAATTAAGGAGAATGTTAAGGCCCTGAAAAGAAAAAAAAGATACCGGTAGTAATTTATTACACCAGGGATGGAAATTAACACTTGCCCAGGTGAGTGCCAATCTTCTTCGGCAAGTAAAAACTGAAAATTTTCTTTGTGCAGGCTAATTGTAATTTAGGTAAGTTAATATCGAGCCAATAATGCAGTCAGCGGTCTCCCCCATGTGTGTACATGACCTGTGGGGGGATTTCAGGGGCTTGTTGTTTGTCTTGCGACCTGCATGCATTTGGCTTTGCATGTCGAGCTGATCTTAGCAGATCATTTGCCTGTCTAGCTGATCATTGCAGTTCACCGGCCTTTTGGTGCTTTTATTTACATTTTCTAGCAAATTATTGTGGATTCTGGCTCCCACTCCTCCCTCCCTTTGGGTTCGGGGGCTTTGGTAAGTCCTGGGCTTCAGTAAGTTACTAAGTAGTTTTTCCACTGAATTTCTTTCAGTGTTGACAGTGTCTGCTGGTGGTCACTTGAAGGGGTGGTTCCTGCTCACAGGGTTGCCATGGATACCTCCCTGCTGTGCCTGAAGTGCTCAGGCCCCCCACCAACTTGTGTAAGGCACCAGTTCCCAATCTCATCTATTGGTGATGAGTTTAAGGTACAGTTTTGAAAATCACTCACCCAAATCAATACAGTATTATCCATTTCTTTCAAATTCATAAGCAACCAAGATTGCGTACCATCAATGAATAAAATATGAATAAGTCCTCACCAGTGGTTTAAGTGAGTTAATGTGATTCTGCCATCTGACATCATCAAACCTCAGTCCAAACGGACTCTGTAATTCAATACAAAGGGCGGAATGTAAAGGCACTACTGATACTCACTGGGAATAATTGAAAGGCAATTTTGACATTTTTTCACTCCGAATTTTCTTTTTTTTTTTTTTGCCTAAAAAGCAATTCTGTTGCTAAAATAATGGAATTAGGTTAGACCAAAACATCCCACTAATTCTTTGAAAAAAAAAATAAATGTTTTGATCTGACGAGTCATAATTATAGGGTTACTAGCCAAAGTGTATTTTGCCTTTTTTGTGAAAATGCAGGTCTGGATCTTTTGACCCAATTGGCTCTCTTTTACTTGAACTTACATGAACCTGTCATTACTTTTATTAGCAAGAGAAAAAAATTGAGAGAAAAATGTCAAAATCCTACATCCATGGTTCGTACAACTTCAGACAAATAAAATTCAAGGACTTTTCAAGGACAAAAAATAGTTTTCAAGGACTACGTTTTATTTACGAAATCGAAACACTTTGTCCCCTGGTGCATGAAATCGAGGCAAAGATTACAATTATGTTTCATGTACGCATTCACGTATTATGCCAACATTTTCGCTAGTTATTTTCGGATTTTAAAAATCGCTGGTGGTCAAATTTTTCTTGGCAAAATCACTAAATTTATCAGAAAAGTGATAGTACATACATAAAGTCCTAAATTTCAAGGACTTTTCAAGACTAATGAAGAAATCAAGTACTTTTCAAGGACCTTAACCAAATTCAAGGATTTTCAAGACGACTGCTAAAATTCAAGACCTTTTCAAGATTGTACGAACCATGTACATACTATAAGCTCTTTATGCACTGAAACCTTCAATAATTAAGATACTGACAGTCATCTCAGTCTAGAAAGTACAAAACATGTATAGAGTAATACTTCAGTTTGGGGAGCTAATGGGTTGTTAACCTGGTATCTGCATTTGTGTTAATAATAATAATAATAATAATAATAATAATAATAATAATCACTTTATTTAAGTGTCAAGGTATTTAGCGCGCGAGCACTAATTGGGGACACTAAATAACACACTTTGCCGAATGCTGTCTTTCTTCACCCAGGTGTACATTAAATGGTTACCAGAAAACTCTAAAGATTAAGTTACTGTAAAAAAAATGGTTTACCAATCGAGGTGACACTGACTCAATGTTCATACTGATTTCACAAAAAAATCACCTGCAACTAAAAACCCTGCATGTGGAGGCACGGTGGTCTAGTGGTTAGCGTGTTGGACTTTCAACCTGAAGGTCGGTGGTTCGAGCCTGGTCTCTGCCGTTGTGTTGTTTCCTTAGACAAGAAACTTTACTCCACACTGTCTCTCTCCACCCAGGTGTATAAATGGGTACCGGTGACAAAATGCTGGGGGTAACCCTGCGATGGACTAGCATCCCATCCAGGGGGGAGTAGCAATATTCCTAGTTGCTTCATGCTACAGAAACCGGGTTAAGCTCCGGCCGTGTGGGCCATTCGTGGCTCATGTGCGACTTTACCTTACCTTACCAATATGTATATCAAAATACATCTAGCCAGTAATTATGAGCCAGTTATTTAAACGAAGTCTAACTTAGACCAAGGTTTAAGAAAATTAATGGACCTCGACATCTGTTTATAAGTTGGTTACTTTAAAGAGATTAATGTTTTTCTAGTCAGTGCTATATGCCTACTTGACATTGTTTACAGTAAATGGCATTTAAATATAAGGGTTGGCCAGATTGAAATTGAGTTAGACTGCAGTACTAGTTTTGTTAAACACTGTCTAAACTTTGCTTAAATAACAGGCCCTATGTGTTTAAAAATACAATGACAAGTAGACACACCTCAGGATCAGAGGACAAGTTTAGCACTTCTCTGTGACCTTTGAAATAACTATTCCAATTGTCACCTGCAATCCAAAAGAGATGAAACAACTTAACATTCCTTTGAAATGATGATTACAAACAAATAATACGTAAAATGGAGGTGTCCATAAGGAGAGGTTTGACTGTCTTTGCAAGTGATATACCCGTAGTTCTCTCGACCAATTGAAATGAAAAGGAAATATTAACCAAATGATGATCAATACACTTACTGGCGGATTCAAAATCATTGTCCCAAATATCACCATCACCATCATTATCGTCATCTTCATCATCATCATCGTCATCTTCGTCATCAGAAGATTCTTGTCCATCTTGACTTGAAGACTGTCTGCTTATTTCACTTGTCCATGTACATGTGCTTTCTTTCCTAGCTTTTGCCTTACCAGCTAACTCTTCCTTTAACTTATGTTTCCGACTCTTTAAGAAGAACACTTTTTCTGCACAAGGGTTTGGCAGCGATAGTATACCTTCTTTGTCCACACAACACCACACCTTATAAAGAGGATCAAAATAAAATAAGATTTCATTCAGAGTCAAGCTTTTGGCAAGAAATTAAAACAGGTCCTGGGGATACATGCAGTTTTAGAATGTTTTCCACTGCTCTTACATTGTATACAGAAAACAGTCAGAGTTCAGGAATGTTAAAATGTCTACAATAAAGCGTAAAATGACTACTTCCTGACCAGTTACCAATATTCATTGCTTATTCTAATACCAAGCCAATCTTTAGTCTTGTTTTACCTTCTGGCTTTTTTTTTTCACAAAATGAGAAATATCAGAAGAAGAAAAAACAGAATCCCTTATAGCTTATAATGTCAGCAGCATATGGCAATGTTTGCCGGTAGTAATTCATTTACTGCATGTATTAATATTCACAATAAAATATCTCAAATGTATGACACAATCATCCACACTGATGTTCAGTTCAACTAACAAAAAAACAAATCATATATAAACTTACTGTAATACTTCCAAGCATTTCTAACAGGTTTGCCGTTCTTGTCAGGCTTGAAGGATCACCCAGTAAGTTTTTCCAAAAGCATTGTAACACTTCTTGTAGAGTTATTTCATCTGCTGGCTAAAAATATTGTTATAAAAGTAAGTTGATTGCACATAAAACTCCAAAGCTTTTCATAACAGATCATGTTGTTAATGCTTTGTTAAAAGGTGTTTTGAAGTTGTGAAGTATTTACTGTAGGCATGTTTTTTTTAAGCTAATTAATGTTAATCCTGATGACTCTGGTTGCCTTGGTGACATGATTCTGGTTGCCCTGGTGACCTCACAGGACTCTGGCTGCCCTGGTGATCTCACATGATCCTGGTTGCCCTCACTGGTGATCTTGCAGGATCCTGGTTGCCCTGGTGATCTCGCAGGATACTGGTTGCCCTGGTGACCTCACATAACCCTGGTTTCCCTGGTGACTTCACATGATCCTGGATGCCTTGGTGACCACATGACCCTGGTTGCCTTGGTGACTTCACATGACCCTGGTTGCCCTGGTGACCTCACAGGACCCTGGTTGCCCTGGTGATCTCACATGACCCTGGTTTCCCTGGTGACTTCACATGATCCTGGATGCCTTGGTGACCACATGAACCTGGTTGACTTGGTGACCACATGACCCTTGTTGCCTTGGTGACCTCACATGACCCTGGTTGCCCTGGGAACCTCACATGACCCTTATTGCCTTAGTGACCTCACATGACCCTGGTTGCCCTGGTGACCTCACACGACCCTGGTTGCCTTGGTGACCACATGACACTGGTTGCCTTGGTGACCTCACATGACCCTGGTTGCCTTGGTGACCTCACATGACCCTGGTTGCCCTGGTGACCTCAAAGGATCCTGGTTCCTCAAAGGATCCTGGTGATCTCATAATGACCCTGGTGACCTGACATAACCCTGGTTGCCCTGGTGACACCACATACACTGTAACCCATTTTTCCTGGTATTGGTAATTATTGTTATGTCTGGTGATCTCATGACCCAAGTTTGCATGAACTTATAACAGTGTGTAGGTTCAGAATACGTTTTGTACAATGTATTTCCTACCTACATCATATTCAGAGTATTATTGTTTTGTTTAAAAATAATAAAGCAGACACTCGCCTTTTCTTTTTCTTTTAGAAATTGAAAAAGAACTTCGATTCTTGCTGTTCCATAAAGGATTAGACAAATCCACACAGCGGGAAAAGAAATAGGAAGAAGGGGCAATACAGCATAACCCTGAAAACAGAAGTGTAAACAGTAATACAGTCAACCTCTCTACAATGGCCATGTTTTCTTGTCCTGACTTGTGATTCAATTAAATTCTCTCTCTCATGAAAACCTCACCAGGCTGGCAATGAATCTCTCCCAATTTTGTTTTGCAAAAATTAATACTCAGAAACTAAAAGCAGCATTGATACATGTAGCTTTCATTTTAATTATTAAAATTATTAGAACCACAATTATTTTTATTAGAGAACTCTGGAAGTGAAAAGAGAAATGGTTAAAAAGTGTTCTGCAGTCCTACTGATATTTGTCACTAATACATTTAATTACAAAAATATTCCTCAGAGATTTACACATGAATCAGGAATCTTTTTAACTCTTCCTTTGGTCTGTAAAAATGTAGGAAGAATTTAGAAGAAAGGAATGATAAAAAAAGCACTTTTAGCATTTACATTTTGCAAAAAAAAAATTGCACAATGTGTTAAGAATTACCTGAAGTAAAAGAATCATCTCACTCCAATGCCCAGAATCATTTCCAACAAGAATTGTTCGTAGAATATTGACTGTCAAGGAAAACACCTTGAAAAGAGTATATAAAAACAAAACGGGGACAGAAAATGCTAACATTCCTACCATTTGGTAAGAAAGGCTGTACTTCAAGCCTGGCAACTCACTCTGAGTAGTTTAATAATGGGAAAAGTCTAGAAAAATAGCACGTTGTGAGAAACAAAAATACTCAAATGGGTAAACACCTAGAACCTATAAAAACCAGATGAGTCCATTTTAAACACATTTTTCAATACATCCCCAAAACTAATATGAAATATGTGATATTTAGGAAACAGCGAGGTACTCACCAAAATTAAAAACAGAAGTTTCTTGTCTATAATAGTACTAGTAATATAATGCATTTCATTTCCAACTATGCTTACTGGCCTCTTCAAAGAGTCATTCAAAATTTTTCTGTCAAAAGAAATACAACATGCATTCACTAGTACATATCTTTATTGCTTCACCATCACATCCTTGTCAATACTTTTTTTTTTCTTGGATGAACCAATTTGCAAAAGGCAATGTCGTGATAAATATGGGGCATAGCTGACTAGGCTTAATATTACCATATTTTCTTGATTAAATGTTGGGGCCTTTATTTAAAACTGGGCCTTGTGGACCCAACATTTATTTGAACTCTGCATTTATTTGAGGCCCAGAGTTAATTAAACAGGGGTTATTTTTCATCATTTTTCATGATCACAGTTTATGTTTTCCATTACTAAATTTTTTGGAATTTTCTGATTCAAAAGCTGAATTGATCAAAATGTTCCTTAATTCTTGATGGAAACATTAGAATGAGAAGTGTCAATGAGTCAATAAACTGTAAGAAAAATGTAATGGCATAAATTTAAGTGATGTTCGCTAACCTTGAGACTTTTATCTTTCTTTTCATATAAATCATCCTGACTCAGATAAAGAGATGATGAAGTGATGCCCGGGATGATAAAGATGATGAATTTTATATCTCAGTAAAGAAAGTCTGCATAACAATCAGTCATACTGTTGAATTCAAATAAACTCTGGTACCTCAAATAAACATCAGGGGCATTTACTGCGCCTTTCAATAACATGCGGAATTTGAAATTCAAATTTCCACCATCGGTTGCGTTTTACACTGCCGTCAATCATCTTAGCTTACCTCTCAGGAAACAGATCTTCACTTCAATGAGTTCAAAAGGTCACGTCCGTGCATTATGATTGGTAGATTTTGATCCATTTTGTTTGTTTCTTTTTCGCATGGTCCGTTGGCTTTCGTATTAATTATGATTGACGGCAGGTAATAACGCAACCGTTGGTGGAGATTTGAATTTCAAATTCCGCATGTTATTGAAAGGCGCAGTAAACCTCAAGTTCAAAGGGGTCTTGGGAAAAATTAGTGTGAACTCAGTGGTAAATATATAATCCCCTGTAAGCAGAAAAATCACCAGTCTGCTGATACATTTTGAGAGGGCTATTTCAGTAGCCTTTTTTTCCTAAAGCCCAAACAGTTTTCTCATATTTAAATGTGGTAACAGAGTTAACAAGTTAACTGAGAAAGAAGTTACAAAACTTAGCGATGTTCATGGGGATATAACACACTATCGAATGACTTTATTACCGGTAACCCTAAAATTCCCAAGAGTGCCAAACATCAAAATTCAAGAAACATCCCAAAATTCATTTTGTAAAATACATGTATTGAAAAACAAATGGTACCATGCATGCAGAGGTTTCATTTGAATGGTCACACCATAGGATTTTGTCAACATAGTCAAAAGTTAGAAGTACACTACATGTCTCCATTATAGACTCTAGGAGTGAAAGGGCTGGTCAATGATGCACCTATGCACATAGTTCTTTACTGGTGGATGATCCAAGTTTATTTTTACTTTTGGTTCAAATCCTTTCAAACCAATTAATTTTTTCAAGCTAAGAACTCCGTATTTTTCTTTTACGATAAAATTATATATTCGATTATAAAAAATCACGATTTCCGGAAAAAAGGTGAAAACTGGTTTGGGTCTGCGCCTGCTTGAGATATACAGTCGTGTATTTTACCTGAGATTAAGTTTAAATGGTGTTTCTGTGACAAGGAACATCTCTCGTGGGTGGGGCTGGGATGGCTGTATACCAGTTGTTTTGGTTGCTTCAGCTACAAATAAATAGATATAAAATTAATTACACTCGTAAACAGTCACATAAATTTCATAGTCTGCAAAGTAGAGACTGAAATAAAATGATAAATCTTAACAAGGGTTGCACTTACTAGAACTTGGGTTTTGTGCGACAGTAGGATAGAACACTTGACCTTTTTCAAGAATCAGAAGAGAACCTTTGTTTGATAATTCTGAGGAAAGCTGCCAATAAAACCAGATTTCATAGTGATTTAGATGAGGGCTGTTAAGATGAAGATGTGTCATGTAGTATGAAAGTGCATTTCAACTAGATTAAGTTTACTTCAAGAAAAGGTTTCAATTTGTGTCAGATAATTTCTCTTGTAACAGTTGTTTCTTTTGACTTAGATTCATTACCATAAATTATCTGGAATAAATTAAAGAGACTTCTAGCTTTTAAATTTTCAAACCATAAAAAAGGGAAACCACAACTTAAGTATAAATTTCAATTCCCTATAGTTATTAACAAGCCATTCACAAAATCCTGTTTGATTTGTCAGTCAAACACTGACATTAAAATTAGAAAATCTCATAAGCAACTGTGACTGCTTTTGTATAATATTATTAAGGATGTTTGCATAGAAAATCTTCTAACATTGATTTTTTTATAAAACTTTTGCTACAGCTAGGTAATGAGTTACTCCTTGTGTCAGAAATGCAAAAAAAAAAAAAAAAAATGGGGGTCACTGACTTCGTTTCCAAAATAAGATATCTGAAAGGCAACTCTAATTTTGAAAAATTGGTCTTCCTTACTGGATATGGCCCAATGTCATTGTCTGTTAGTCTAAATATATTACCAATGAATCTCTAAAATGCAACTTTCTATGCAATGCAAAATTTTATATGAGTTGGTCTGTCACACTCTGTGGAGAATTAGAAAAGAAAATTATCTATCAAACAAAAATTGGGGGTCACCGACCATCCAAGCAAGTTAAATCTAAGCATAGTTAACGAAATGGCTACCAGCACTTTATGTGCTTAGATTTCATCCCTTGTGAGCACACGCTCATGCATAATGTACATGTAGCATGGCGTTCTGACATGAATTGCATGCGTAGTAAGGATGCGCATAAACAATTAGTGCAAACATTCTTAAGTTAATAAGCCACCTTGTTGGAGAGAAAAACAAAGTACAAACAATAATTAAATATTGTCATCAGAATAATTTGTATGTGTACGATGTACGCTGTCAATATAATGGATTCATCACATAGTTATGTAGTTACTGTATGCAACCCATACATCTGTACTTATATGTGGCTAAATGTAATTTAGGCAAAGTTAACCTCGAAGCAATGCTCTCCACCAGCTTTGGATGCAGGAAGCTCGCTTGCAACCGCAGCAGTTCGCAGGGGCATTTCGTGTCACATATACGTTGTGGCCCACATTCGCGGGCGCATGAAGCCTGGGGTGGCCCAAGCCTTTCGCAGGGGCTCCTAGTGACCCTTACTCGCAGTCCTTGCTTGCAAGGATCATTTCGCTAGCACGTTTGCTCGCAAGCTGTGCAATTTTCACCCATCCCACCCCACCCGTGGAAAATTGTCCCTTGGTCTGTAAGTATTCCACTGAGTCCTTCAGTGTCACGGTGCCCAGGTGGGTGGTGGCCGCTTCAGGGTTGACATGGATACCTCCTTCCTTGGTTAGCGTTGCCTGGCTCCACCAACCTTGAGGCACCAACGCCCACGCTCATCTCTTGTTGATGGGTTTAACATATCATTAAATAATTCATAAGGTTTCTGTCCAATCTCTGTGCAGCATTAAGTTCATGTGAATACTTGTATACCCAATAAAAATCCCAAGTAGTTGAAAGCACGGGGAGGGTTTGAATAGTCAGCAGGGAAATGTTGGGGTTGACGAATTAATACAATAAATAATGACCTTAGATCTATTGGTATTCTGTATGTAGAGAATACTAATAGATCTATTAGTATTCTGTATATAAACAGAATACCAATAGATTTTTCTGTGTGAATGATGCAGAACAGTTCGCAATTAAAATCCACATTTATTTATTTTTTACTGAACTGCTTATGCATCTTACTTTACTTGAAATTGAAATTAATAGTGCAGTTCAGGGCTTTGCTCTAGCAGTGCCAAGGAGCCTCAGGCTCCTTACTTTTATCTTCGGGCGACAAGAAAAACTTACTTTTGCCTAACGCTTAAAGTGCACCTAACCCCCAATTTTTTTTTCGCTTAATCAACTCTATGTACGTTGAAAAGTCGAATAGTGAAATATTTCTTGTTTTTAACGTAGCGATTGTGAGTTATAGAGATTTGAATTTACAAAATGCTAATTTGATGACGTCATTTTAGGATTTTGCCATTATTTCTACGTCAATTTACAATACGCAGTATACGGCTTAAGGAAAATCAATTTCAGAAATACTAAAATATAAACTGTGGACACTCAATTGATTCGTAAAAAATATTCCTTGGAGGTAAAAACAAGTAGTTGTATAATAAATGAATCCTAAAATGACATCATCAAATTAGCATTTTGTAAATTCAAATCTCTATAACTCACTAACACGACGTTAAAAACAAGAAATATTTAACTATTCAACTTTTCAACATACATAGAGTCGATTAAGCAAAAAACAATTTTGGGGTTAGGTGCACTTTAAGTGCCAGGCACCCCAGATTTCATAGCTGGGAGCCTTTGGGCTCCCTGTGATTCTTCTAAGAGCACAGCCTTGCAGTTGTTAAAAACTGCTTTGCTTGCAACATTCTTCACAAGGTTATACACTATAATAAAACTCATGCAAATTTCCACAAACAGCTTACCATTGTTCACTATTTCTCATTACGTTCACTCCATTTAGTGCTATTCCTAGTATTACGAGGAACAGTTTCTTTCACCAAGATTCCTTCTCTTTAGGACTTTTTGGTTTCCTAAACTGACAAGCCATGCTTGTTACGACTCCTCTGGCTGAGGTGCTATACCGAAGTGAATATTAGAATTTGACTCGATTTTTTGCCCACAAAACATGATTGTTTAAAAAAGAAAAGGTTATTCAGGAACAGAGTGTTACATAACCTTATCCATGTTGGTGTTGTTTAAAAAAAGCAAAGCTTGATCATTAACAGGGTGCTACATAACCTTATCTACATTGGTTTTCAGAAACAATAGAAAATGTTTGCATAACAATGGAGTGTAAAATAATAACATAATTGGCAATGTTGTATGGGATTCACAATCTTTTGTCTTCAGCTTGAGATTGTAAATCCCATACAACATTGCCACTCATAATTTATTGTAAATAGTACACATATCAATAATTACACATGTATGAAATATGTTTGACGATGATCACTTTTTGGAGTTTGTCTATCAGTATGTACCTGTTGTACTTTTGCCGGGGCGGAGTGTCCAGGTCCTAGTACCACCACATCCCCCTGAACAAGGAGATTACATGGAACACTAACCAGTTCCCTGTCTCTGTAGGCATGCACCAGTGAGATAGATGGCGAGGGTGGAGTGCAGGGATCAACATAATCTGAAGGCATCCAACTGCAACAATCTATCAAAGAGACATACAACACTAACAATGACATTTTACTCTAACACCACCCAAAAATATACAGAGTACCCCCCCCCCCCCCCCCCAACGCAAATAAAGTTTGGCCTTCATAACTAGAGATAAAACAATTTACGTTTCGAGCGCTAGCCTTTGTCAGAGTGAAATTTCACATGAACACATGATTACACAACCACTAGAAATTCTTTTCTCACCATCATAATTACTGAGCAGGTCCTGAACACTTCTCACCATCTCGGTCCTCTTCAATCTCTCCTCTCTCACACACAATGTCACGTTGACAACCATCAGCAACACAACAATGATCCCTTCCACCAATGGAAGACTGGAGCTGCAACAAGTACAAAATAAAATTCAAAACAATTTACAGTCAAGGTTTACCTTATACAAATGATCCTAAATGTTTCACTAAGGACTCTCAAGGTCTCCCCCTTCACTTGTGATTTTCCACTAATGTCGGATACTGCTGTTTCATTAAAAATGCTTATGCTTATGTCGTCCAGTTCACATTTGTGATAACACAACAAAAGCATAAGCATAAGAAAAAGGAAATGTTTTCATTGGGTCTTTCTGCGTGTACCGGAACACATTGTTTGTGAGGTTTTGTATTTTAGTCTTGTTTTGGAGTTATATTTTTTTCTGTCTTTTGTGTCTTTTGTTTTACGTCATTCATGCTCCAGTACACACAGAAGGAACCATTTTCTTATGTAATTTCGGTTCACACTATGCTTGCTCGTATTTATGCTTATACTTATGTCGTATGTGTGAACCAGGCTTTATTAGTGCATTTGAGGAGAAAAGTATCACTTACTTCCTTGTTGAACCAGCCAGGGCATATGACAAAACCATCAATAAAAATTCAAGAATAAGGAAACCAAGGCTGATAAAACTGATCGGCAAGTGATGATTATGACTCAAGGTGTTCCACAGATCTCGTCTCCAGGTACAATTGTTAGCTTCTGTATACATAGTGAGCTCAACTTTGATCGCATCAAAAAGTCTTTTCAATGCTTCCTGAGACCTGAGGCCAACTGATTCATCGTCTGTTCTCTGAAATTATAAATAAATTATGATTATCAGAAATTTTGCACAGATGATGATCCTTGAGGTTTCTCTATATCAGTACTTGAGGTTGAAAATATCAAAGAACTGTTGAAGATAGATTTAAAAGATCCTGCTAGTCTTTTACCAGGGTATGTTACCTACGCAAACATGGTTGGCAAAAATGTCTAAAATGGATCTAGTGACACAACTGCTTAGTTTTCTGCGAGTGTCAAACAGTCAACAAAACAATGGCCAGTATAGCTATAGTTGAGAAAAACACAAGGGCGAGTGTCTGAAAAACATTTCAGGTAGTTATCAGTCAAAGATTACAAAAATCAAAACAAATTATTGTACTTTTCAAGGAACATGTAACATCTATTTACTGAGATACATTGTCATCTGTGATGGATCAAAATACCATGTAAAAATGTTTGTGTATCACAGTAAATGTATATCTGCTGTTGACAAATTGGGCAGAGCCAGGAAAAATCCATACTTCTCCCATGGGAGGTCATTGAAGTTACTGAGGGGGAGGAGGTTCTTAAAAGCCAAGGTTTGTAAAGGAAAGTATGAAGCCTAACTGGAAATTATTTCCAGAGGGGTGGGGGTGGGGGGATTAAGCCAAAAAAGCCTTCTGTGGGGAGGTATGGAAATTTTCTGGAACAACACAATGCAAAACTTACTTCTTGAACTTCACAAAGAATCTCCAGAGTTTGCATGTCAATTTCACCTTCGCTCTCCCCCTACAAGTATCAAATGAATGAAGTTACAATACTGAGGGTGGTAAAGGGTTTTTTCGTGATCCGTGAAAGGCCTTTTTTTTTTTCCCGTGAATTGTGAAATGGCTATTTTTTTCTCGTGAAACGTGATTTGGTTACATACCCGTAAACCGTGAATCAACTTTTTTTCATGAGCACTGCAAAATGACTGTTGTTTTTTTCTCATGAAATGCTACTGTAAACCGTAATTCTTTCTTCCTCCCAAAAAATTATCCAGTAAGTGTTTAACTACGCCGGTGGTAAATTGCGTGACGAATGCATGACCGTGACTGATGGTCATTCTGGACCCCAGGTCACTCTACAAGGTTAGGTAATTTTACACAGCATCAGCAAAACAAAGAACTCAGCTTTCTTTTTACATCAGGAAGAACGAGGAGTGGACGGTTGGTGAAGACAACAAACAAAGCTGTACTTTGGATGTAATTTAATTAGCAAAAAGTAAGGAATGGTTTTTTTTTTGGTGAAATGGCCATTTTATTCTCCGTGAAGCGTGAAATGACAAATTTATTTTTTGTGAAACGTGATCCAGATCCCCCCCCCCCTTTACCACCCTCAATACTCACCATATCTTGTTGCAAAACAAGATAAGGGGTGATTTTTTTAAAGGTCAGGTAGACCTTTCATTTTCAGCTCCGTACCAATAGGCCTGCCAAGTCTTACGCCTGAGAGTCCAAAACTCCGATCTCACGCCTACTCACACCTATGGAGCAATTTCTCACACCTGACTTACAGATTTGAGCTGTCAGCCTGAACTGATCGCATGCACATGATCCAATTAAAAATATAGTTACATTCATAAAAATATGGCACTTTTTTGTAGGTTTTTACCATTCTGAACATTACAATTACAGAGGTCCATGGTAACTTCCAAATTCTTCGGAACACCTTCAGAATCGATTGGGTTTTGGTTGGGTCGCCTTCGGAAATCCCGGCACTCCCAGGAAAAAATTGTCACGCCTATCACTCGGAAAAAGTTGGCAGGTATATACATGTACCAAGGACTTTTGTCCAGCATCGTGCTGCTGATATTCTTTCCAAAGAGAATAACAGGGTATGAGATTAAATTCTCTGTAGTGAAGCAAGTTGCATATTCTGCAATTTCCTTATTAGTCTCAAATGTAAACCTAAATATGTATTCAGTTCCTTGATACGATCCAGTACAGTTTAAACAAAACAAGCAACCATGCATTGGGCAAGAATCACAATGTATAATTAAGTACGGGGGCGAAAATCTTGCTAAAGAGTTTGACGGTGCATGACCGACGTCACCGAACGTTTGAAAGAAAGCGGCATTTTTATACCTCGACTAGAAACGTAACTGGTTCGATTCACAGCTTTAATAGTTCATTATAGCACCAGTAATTCATCTTACCAGCCCTTCTCGTCTCCTCCAACTCCATGATCGTCGTACTTCTGATGCAGCAGCCGAACCTTTCGGGTAACTTGACTTCCTTTCCCCTTCCGACATTAGGAATGGTTGTCAGCAAACACCAAATGTTATCGTTTCCCTTTGAAAACCCCCAAATTCATAACCGATTAAGGACTCAAACATGCTCTCCATATCCGTAAGAAGAATATACAGGCTGCTTCATTTGGCCCGCTTAATATTTGCCTGAATTTCGTGTGTTTTCAAGGATTAATTGTCAAGTTCGAGAAGTTCTCACCGAAAGCCGCCATGTTGAAGTCCCCGCCAAACAAACTCGCTCCAGATTTCCGCCGTTTTTTTTTTTAACCATCCAGCCATTCTCCTGTGGGAGGGGTGGGTCAGGTCTCTTTCGGGGGTGGAAAAGGGATAACTGACAGTGTAAAAAAATAAAAATGAGGAAGGAAAGAAAGAAGAGGAAAAAAGAAATTTCTGGGTGAAAAATGAAGAGAGTAGAAGACAAGAATAAGTATTTCCTTTCATTTCACTATGGCAGGGAGGGGTATTCTTGTCGAAGAAATAACCCAAACATTAGAGAAGTATTTTCTTCTTAGTCAGTGTTTGCTGGATTCTGTTTTATTTTCTGTAAATAATATAAGGAAAAGAGAACACGCAAAACACCCAAGCGTATTACACAGTAGATTGCTGTATTACACCTTAGTGTTGAGGTGTAAAGACACAAGCTAATTTAAATAAAAGAATTTCAGTGAAATAATAAATCCCTTATTCGATGGTTTAACAGATAATACATGCAGATATTTTACTCATTGCTCACATTTTTTCGCAAAAATACTACGCAACTTGTAAAATATCCGAACAAGGTGTATCCATCCCACAGCCTGATTGACAAAGAAATAAAGGAGTACCACAGAAACACGACCAATGATGCCAAAAACAAAGAAGGCAATATACTTTAATAATTTTTAGTTAACAAGTTTTAAAATAAATAGTGTACTCACAAACTAAAGTGATACATGATTATACCCACATAAAGAATTCATCAGCATACGGCTAGTATGGGGTGGGGGGGGGGGTACTCCATTATATGACCTATATGGGACGTGCCACTGGACAGGGTATGGTTTTTGGCCCTTTCGTCCTGAACAAGGTATACAATTTAATGTGAGTCTGTCCAAAACAGGGTCTGAATCTGTCCTAAACAGGGCATGGTTCCAGTAGGTGCTGTCCTACACCGTTTCTTTTTTGTCAGACCTTCAGCGGCACCCCTATACTAAAATATTGGTCATGTACCCCCTCCCCTCCCCCCCTCCTCCGGACAGGACTGAAAGTTTTGGTTTTGTGGTAGGATAAAAGAAAACACCCTAAACTATTGTATGGACAAAGTACAATAAATTGATTTTGATTTATAATTTGATTTATAAATATTAATGTAACATAGATGTACATAGATGTACATGTGGCACCTTTCAGTCTAATGCACAGACTTGAAGCTTTGATCTCAAAATGTCTATTGATATAGCTGTACTGGCTGCACTTCAAACTTACAGTTGCCTTTGGGGAAAAAAAACTCTACCATAAATGTGTGTACCTCAATATAAACAACACCTGGACTTTTTTATGTTATTTTCTTTTAAAACTAATAACTAAAGACAGTTATGCAGTGATTTTTGTTCAATAATATTTAAATCCAGTTAAAATAATTGTTCCAATCCTGATGCCTCCTCCTTTTAATTAAACTTACAAAAATGGAAAAAAATGAGAGTTTTAAATCAATAACCAAGTCTAAAATGTCTACCAGTAAAATATTAACTGCTTTCAATATTATGTTGAAAACACCAGTTTTAAAAAATTTATATGATCAGGTCTGACTTTATACACCAAAAAGCACAATAAGTAATCATGTTCTTAAACCTGATTCCTTGTTTTAACTTACACTTCTTTCTCACGTTACAAAAATTATGACGCTTTGAGTAACTGTTCAGAGATATTGTACATTATCATATGACCAGTACAGCCCTGCGAGCCTTTTCTTTGCAAAACCATTGATGAAAGTCCCATATGAGGGCTGTATGCATTTGCGCGAGCGGGGCCGGAAAAAGCCCTATGGCCCTACTACAAAAGCGTCCAGCCTCACGTGTTAAAATTTCAAGCAATTTTTTTCCCAAACTGGTCATATGATAAAATACTTATCAACTAAGTTTGGTCAGGTCAGATGGGAAAATATTTGGCTCTTGATCATGGCGTACGAGCCAAATATTTTCCCATCTGGCCCTCCCACTTAGTCAATAAGTACATAATATGTTAACTACAGTCGAACCTGATCCATACATGATCACCTCTCATAAGCAACCATCAATATAGTTAAAACCTCTCGTAAGCGACCATGACCACTTTCAATGCATAATAACTTCCATATGATACAGTGTAGGTGTTTTGTATGTATTGAAATTACTACTAACAGGTAATAATGTGGTCTGACCTCTCGTAGGTGATCACCACCTGTAAGAGACCACCTTAGCTTTCCAATTTTGGTGGTTGTTTACGAGAGATTCGACTGTGTACTATATATTATTCTTATACAACAGGCCCCGATTGTTCAAAAGGTGGATAGCGCTATCCACTGGATAAATCACTCTCCAGTGGATAAGCATTAACAAAACCCATTGTGTTATCCACTGGATAGTGATTTATCCGGTGGATAGCACTATCCACCTTTTGAACAACCGGGGCCAGTTGTTTAAGTTATAAGTTGGGTAGTTCTCTGTTGCTACTGGGTGCCTGTTGTGCCCATGGCCTGCAAATAAATCAATCAATAAAAGGAATCAATATTAATGGTTACTTAATAATTGAAATTAATTAATTTCTGTCAATTACCAGTAATCACATTGACACTTGTAAATTAAAAGAAAAGTTGATCACAAACTAATCAAATAGCCATTGAAGAAAACAAAATAATATTATTAATTTATCATATGACCCATATGGCCCCGCATTTGTATGCATTCTTTTCGAAACTATTTAGTACAAAAAATTAATATAACTGTTTGAGCAGGGCCAGAAAAAGCCGTATGGCAATGCTACAAAAGCATTTTGACTCCAAATTGGTCATACGATAAAATACTTATTGACTAAGTTAGAATGCGCAGGATGGGAAAATAATTGCAGTCAACTCTCCGCTAACGAACACTCATAAGCGGACAGCTCTACTTACGGACGCCTTTTCAAATCCCCGTTTTACCTCCCAGTCAAACTCAGTCTGTACTTTTCACATTCCCGTAAGCGGACACTCTCTCGTAAGCGGACGCGGACACTTTTGAAAATGAAAATAGGATTTTTCTTTTGTTTACGCTCTCTCCTAAGCGGACACCCCATGTATAATAATATATAAGCAAACTTTCTCTGTTCACGATATACTTGTTTGTTAATGGGATGTTTTTAAGAAACACCAAAGTTACATGTATGGAC
The DNA here is from genome assembly GCA_022457155.1 of Cladopsammia gracilis. Classification (NCBI taxonomy): domain Eukaryota; kingdom Metazoa; phylum Cnidaria; class Anthozoa; order Scleractinia; family Dendrophylliidae; genus Cladopsammia; species Cladopsammia gracilis. The sequence goes on from JAJGOT010000264.1 coordinate 158,547, forward strand.
CCGTAAGTCCCGTTTAACCTTTTTGTTAAATATAGAAAAGTTATACTGTATATAATATATATATATATTTTTTGAGTTTGAACATTTGACAACAATAAAGAGTTTCGCTTTATATCTTCAGTTGCTATTTTTGTCTACCCAATAAAACATAATTAACACCTGCTTATTAACCCTCCCGTAAGCGGACATCCACCCTATTTTTCTTCGGTGTCCGCTTATGGGAATAATTCTCGTAAGCAGACAGCTCTACTAACAGACACTTTTTTCAATTCCCGAGGGTGTCCGCTTATGAGAGAGTTGACTGTATTTTGTTATCTGTCATAGCGCACAGACCTCGCTGTGCTTGGTCCACACACCGTAACCTCAAACCAAATTTTTTCCCATCTGGGCCTCCCACAAATGCACTCAGTCAATAAGTACATATGATTTAACAAATCTTGATTGTTTGATTCCAGAGTAAAGGATGCTTCAAATGTGAATAAACTGATGCAAAGTTTTGTGAAAAAGTACATTCAGGAAAAACAGAAGGAGGAACAACAGCATTAGAATGTACTGTTTGATGGGCTCTTTCACTTCAATTGTTACAATTTACAGCGGTTACCAATAACACGCGACCCACCGCCTTCAAAACAGTCGGATAAAGTTGAGTTTTAGTGGACGTCAATCAAAGAAAAGCCGTTAAAATTATTTTAGACTCTGACAGGATTTCAAGCAAACGGAGCTAAAAATCGACAATTTTACTAGCTGAGAGAAGGTAAAACTTAATCAAACTCGATTTTCAAGCTAGATTATACAAAAAGAAAACGTGCTGTTTGTAGAAACCGTATTTTTGGAATAAAACTTTTAAATTTCACTGCAAGTGATAATTTACAACTCAGTGATGCATGATGAATAGTAGGCAGATCACAACTCATGAAACTGCGGCTGCATGAAGCTCTAGTTTTTATATCATGTTGAATAAAATCTTCTCTTTAAAACTATAATTGCTTTTTGGTAAAATTGTTCGGAATCCAGTTGAAATTAAAAAAAAAAATGTTAACGGCTTTTCTTTGATTGACGTCCACCAAACTCGAGTTTGACCTTCGGAGAAGAAGAGCGATGGGTCGCGTGTTAATGGTAACCACTGTAATACGACTTTGTCCAGTAAATTTGCCACAATATCATAGTTAAAAATGAATTATATTTCTGTATTTATTTTTTATAAATTTAAATTGTTTTCATGTAGTTGGTTAAATTTTGTAAATAACAGTGTTCTTTAATACAATTTTTGATTAACACTTGTCTTATTTATGCAATGTTTATTTTATTAATTTATATGAAATTAATCTTTTGCATTTAAAAATTAAAGGTATCTTAAGCCCCATCCACACAAATACATTTATGTTTATAAACGCAAACTTTTTATGCATTTAGGCCTCCCGTCCACATGTTGACGATGAAAACGTTCACCCTAAACAAATATATCCGAAAACGATCTCCAAAGTGAATATTTTCGAAAATGCCATTTACTCGTGATATTTTTATAAAATGCTGACATCACAGATTTGGATCCAGTCCTTATCTATGCATGCTCAATGCAAATTTTTAGTGTTTATGTATTGTTTTAGTGTTAATGTGTGGACGGGTGCTGAAAACAAATCGGAAACAATGGCTGGCTTTGTGTGGACAGGAGCGTTTTAGATGAAAAAAATATGCGTTTATGCACTTAAATGTATACATGTGGACGGGGTCTTAGAACACCTGTAGTTACTGTTAATAACTATAAGTGAAGGAAGATGTAGAAAAAGATAAGGCCAGACTATTTTAGATTTGTTTAACATTCCCATGCAAGAAGAACCAAGGTAGAGCTAGAGGGAAGAAAAAGGATGATGATTTGACAAATCACATCATTTTCTATTGTCAAGTAAACAGTTGTTAAGAGCATGAAGAGATGACATTTGCTTGTCAAAAATGACCCTTCTATGAGTCTTCTAAACTCCCAAGATCTTCTTAATATATTCAAACTGAAAAGGAAAACAGAGCTCAGTAGCTTTTGCTTGAGTGACGTCTCAATTTAGGATTTTATTCTACAGACTCAAAAGTTAGAACAATTTCGTGCAGCAGGAAAGAAACAGCACCATTGGAAAGAACTGCTCAATAGCTTTGAGCTAAATGGTCACACTTTAAAAGTTAATAGCACTTAATTATTGTAGAGTATGTTGTTTATTGTAAACAACATCACATTTAAGTGCAACTGAAGAGCTTTTATTTGAATGGACACACTCTGGAATTTCGTCCACAGACTTAGGAGTCAGAAGTTCAAAATTCATTACATGAGTCAAAGGTTCATGTACTGAAGGGTTATTATTTAATTAGAAATACCATATTGTCTCATGTTTGTGGGTGAAAACAGTCAATTTTTGAGATGCTATAATTATTATTAGAGTTTCATGTTGAGAATATTAGAAAACAGATTTTGTAGAATCTGATAAGAAGAGACTTACAAGACTCGAGGAAGAGAATTAGGTGTTTGTACATAGAATCGTCCAGGAGGTTGACGACGACGAGAAGGGTTAACCTGCTGAGTGAAATAATAATACCATACCACACAGAATTGAGAAAGGTATAGATGATTAAGACTGTCAGGGATTCATCAAACTGAATCAATAATATAGCCATGCCACACAGAATTGAGAATTACAAAGGTAAGGAAGATTAAGACTGCCAGAGATTCAAACTGAATCGAGAGTTGAAATTTTACAGTAAAAATAAAGATAATTTGGGATAAAATAATTTTACAATAAATCTTGACAAATACGCTACTTTTATCATCCACTTTAACACTTACAATGTAAATGCACTTTTATATTATTTTAGATTATTTGTCACAAATAATTTTCAATTTTTCAATAGTAATTAAACAATTATATCTTATTAAAGGACTCCAAAAGGCTATTCCATTCTAAGGTTTCTTTATCCAAAAATATTCAGTTAGCCAGTTCCACAAAATCAATGAAGCTTGTTACAAGTGACCAAAAAACGTTGTCACTGATAAGAAAGTTCTCAATCAGAATACTGTCATTTTCATGAATACACATGTAGAAGTTATTTTTAATTAGTGAAAAGATGTGTAATACAGCTGGGTATTTTTAATATTTATTTTTTTTATTTTTTCGAGCCTTCTTATCTCTTTTATTGTTTATTAGATGAAATTAAGCAACCTTTTCTCAAACCCTTAAGTTTTTCAAAGCGTTCTTCTAATGCGGGGGCAGAAGAGTGTAATAATTAACAACTATTCGTGAACCAAAGTGGATGTGGCTAGTGGTGAAAGCGGCTCATTAAATATCCACCACTGATCACCAACACTGAGGCGAACAGTTGCTTTAGTAATGTGTTAAAACAGTGAGATAATATAACATGAAAATGATGATTTTTAACTCATTTATTCCTGTCAACTATTACAATTTTCTCGAACAAATTGCTTGGAGGTGAATAGCACTTGCTATCCTGAGTTTCAGACTAGCCAATCAGAGCATGCCAACAATGCTATCCACTGTTTTAGTAATGTGTTTTATAATTCAACACATTGATACACTGCCAAAATATGGTCAAAAAGTTCTCGATATACACTATGTCTACATGACGTATATCCAACAATGGAGGTAAATTTCGCATTTTGACAAGTGAATGCAAAATGACGGACTGGCCTTGATATTTTTTCTTCAAACAGTGCTTTGTTATCAGAGTGTTGAATTATAAAACTATTATTGCGCTCAAGCCTAATTTCGCCTAATTTTAGCCGACTCAGCCTACGGCCTCGTCGGCTAAGAATTAGGCGATATCATGCTATAATAGTTAAATATTTGTTCTTGTTTTGATGTGTATTAATTATTATTTTGCACTCTAAAATGCTACTGAATACTGTATATATTGAATTATTAATAATAAAATACCTGATTGAGCAGTTGCCTTCCCAAGAAGTTCCCAGCAAAAGTAGAAATCTTCTTTCCTGCATCTTTTTTACAGCGAATGTAACCAACAAGGTTTGCAATATTGAGAGTAAGACCAACAGCAACAACCAGCTGAGAAAGCATCAAAACAGCAGAGTGCATTACGAAAGGTTTACATTTCTTGTTCATTTAAGAGGCCAGGAGCAAGAGGGATTGTGTAAGTGCCAGTTAAGTCCTGAACAAGAGGGATTGTGTAAGTGCCAGTTATTGGAAGGCTTTTTTTTTTTTTTTTTGGGGGGGGGGGAGGGGGGGAAGGGGGTAGCTGCCATTCTTGCAATGGGCCCTTCAATGTTTTTCTACATACAAACATATTTAATAATCCTAGCAGTCGAAAGACTATACTAGACTATACTAAACTATACCAGACGATACTAGACTATAATAATAATAATAATAATAATAACAATATTTCTATTTCGAGGGGGTGTAAGGGGGTGGAAGGGCAGGGCTGTCCTTAAAGGAGCTACGTCATGGTGATTATATGTTTTTTGGGTCAAAACTGCTCCAAATTAAAACCAAGTACCTTTGTCATACACAGAATGCTTACAGAACACTAAGAGGAAGATATAAGTAAATTCTCAAAGAGAATATAGACTATAATCAGAGTTTTAGCGATTTTTCCAAGACAGAAGCGATAAAAATGAAAAAATTGACCCAAGATGCAATCCATTTTCATCCTGCCCAGCTGCATCCCAAGATACTTTCACTCTTTATAGAACACTAGTAGAATAATATATTGTAAACAAAATAGTTTTGGGTTTTCACTGGTATAAAGATGTATTTTGGCCTTTTAAAGTGACACTAAAAATTGTGACATAGCCCCTTTAAGCTTTAAGTTTGCTGGCTACACAAGGCAAATAGGCAATCATAAACTCAAAAAGCCTCTGTTGTTGTTGTTGTTGTCCTTGAGTCATTTTCAAACTTTGAATTGCCAGTCACCTTCACTGCAGTTCCTGGCCATTGTTGCTAATAACTGCCCTGAAGTGGGGGCCTTTTCAGAAGTTTGCAGTAACTTGTAGCTAAGCAGTTTAAGTTAACTTACCAACCACTTAAATTTCAGTGAGAACAATGCAGCCACTAGAAAGAACATCCAAATGAGGGGACAGATGACAAGACCAAGCCAAAAAACACGCGATTCAGCAAATGTCACATTCTTATCATTCTGTTATAAATTGAAAACATACAAAATAATACATATTAATTAACATTCAATATGTTAGTCAGAGTGGTTTTCAATATTATTGTCAATGAGTTAAAATTGTAAAACCAAAACCAATGTACATGTACAATCACTCTGGCCAATCACAACAGACGTAGAAAATCTGATGTGCAATCAGAACTTAAAACACACTCACATAGCCATTGTCCGAAGTGTGTGAAAATGCATGACATGTAAGCAAGTCACTATTGGTTTTGCTTTACTTCTGATTGGTCAAGAAAGAAGTGTAATATTTTCCACCAATCACAAAGCGTAGTATTTCCAAGTTAACCCTTATAGGACCAAGTTTCCTCAAATCTCGTTCTCTGCATGATGGCCAAATATTTCATTGGCCAAATAACGTAAGAGGATTATAGTCATCTTTGGCCACTTGTGAGTATTTAGGCGACTATAGTCACCTGTGGCTGTGAATGGGTTAAACCATGAAAAATAATCACCATTTATACATGACACTTTTGACATTGCTGATCTTAGTAGGATGTGTTTCATGCATGAATTTAGTTAACAAGTCAAAGTCTCTTGTAGCTCAGTGGTTAGAGCATAATAATAATAAATTATTATGATCAGTGTATGGAAGCTCATGGGTTTTGATTTTTGCCGTGGACTCTCTCTCCTCCGCAGAGACTCCTATCAGTAAAGAACAGTAAAAGAGAAAATGGGAGTGCAGTACACTTTACTTTTTACCTCTACCCAGCCTCCGTGCATTTTTTGCCAAGCGTGGAGCATGACTAGGAGGCCTCTGCAGAGGAGAGAGCTGCTGACTCATGATTTTTCTTCATCCCACACTCGTGACATGATGAACATTGCGTCCTTCATTCTTCACATTAACCCTTATGAGGGACACTGTTCCGCCGAAATAGGCAAATTTCGCTTAGCTTATTTCCACGTTATATCGCCAAATGCCACTAAATATACAACTTAGTTGGATAAAAAGATTCTATAGAGCAAAACAAAAGCAGCAGTTTGGAGATTAAGTGCAGGATTGCAAGGATTGAAGTGGATTACAATTCATGAAATTTGATTTACTGACAGTGTCAATCAATCTGAGAGGTCATAAGAATTAAGGTCATGATCACACAAGATGAATTCTCTTGATATTTTAACAACTTCTCCCCACTTCTTCTATAAGAAATGTATGGGGACAAGGAAGGAGAATTTGCATTTTGATATTTGGGATTAAGGTGTTAAACCCCCAGGGGGGAGGGGGTACTCCCCCAAAATACCTATACAGGTACATGTGCCGCCCAACGGGGTCGTGATTTTGGGACTCCTGATCTAGAACAGGGTATCCATTATAGACGTTTCCTAGAATGGGGTATAATGTTTCAAACGCACGATAGACTTCAAATTATCAGCAGCTATTTGAAGTTAGAATGGGGTATTAAAAATTGACATATTTAATTTCTAGAATGGGGAATCATTTTGAGTACAAATTCTTTCTAAAACAGGGTCCAAGCTTGGAGACTGGGGTGACGCATACCCACCCAAATCATACCCGAACATACCTTTTTGGACTCAAAAACCCAGTGACTGTTCCCATCTTCGTCGACGTAGTTCCACCATCTAAGCCCCACTAATAACCGACCAGTTACATTCTTGACAGTCCAAAAGTCAAATGACAATAACAGCACTATGACCACAAAGTTAGTGATAAAACTATCACTAAGCCAGCCACAGAGAAGGTATGCAATAATTGCTGCTATGCGGAAAAGGAGATGGAACACTGTTACCACAGGGTTTCTGAAAAGAAAGGAACAACGTTTTCAGAAATCAAATTGATTTAATTATCAAAGATTATTTTGCATATTTGTCTTTTTGATATTTTTATTAAACACTGCAGCGTGTTGTGACATATTTAGATGGCTATTTCTACAAGGAAACCAATAAAAACTATTAAGCTTACTAAATAATATAAAATACAATTGCACACGTACAAACTAGTGAACTGAAGTTTAAAAATACTTTTTCTTCGCTTTGTTCAGTAAACGAGTATCGTTTGGAGAAGATAAATGTAGAGAAAAGCTGCATAAAAAAGAATTGGTTCTTACAGTATCGTTCATGAGAACAACATTAAGCTAAATGCATGACTGTCAACTGAATTGCAAACCTAAATTTCTTTTTTCTGTTGAAGACTTCATCTTCCTCTCCAAAATTTAACGCTACATCCTCTGTGCCATCCATATGATCCTAAAGTTATTAAGATAAATATTTATAACATTTAGATAAAAAGCAAAAAAGCAGCACAAACATGTCCCCAGCAAATAAAAACCCGAAAAACATAGAGCCCCAATTTTGAAAGTGTCCCTACCGTATCCGCCATCTTGATAATTGATGACCGCTGACCGCCACAAGACGTGGCAGTTTGTTGAGACGCTCTAGGGAGGGGTAAGAACGCACAGGCAACCCACACGCTACGACTCTCAAATACGATCTGCAAAGAACGCAGCAAACTGCAAATATATAATAATAATAATAATAATAATAATAATAATAATAATAATATACATTTTTATATTGCGCATTTCCTAAGCTCAATGCGCCTTACAATAATTTTCACAAACATAAAATTAATACGAAAAAAGAAGAAAAATCGTATCTAATCATGTAAGTCTTATTACAGCTTACTAAGATAAAAAAGCTTTCCTAAAAAGATAAGTTTTCAACTTGTTTTTAAAGCAGCTAACAGTCTTTTCGCTTTCTTAATATCCCCTGGTAAAGAGTTTCATAGTTGCGGTGCCGCAAACGGAAAAGCTCTACCACCATAGTTGTCAGTTTTGGCTTTTTGAGGACAGAGCAGTAAGTAAGTAAGTAATTTTATTTAAGGAGGAAACCACATCACCTATGGGTGGTTTTCATGAGGGACCTCCATATAAAAGTTAATTACAACAATAATTGACAAAAATATTCGAAATACAAGAACTAATTACATTTATAGAAATAGAATTAAGAAGAATTGAAATAAACTAATGAAAACTAAATATAATAATAGACAAAAAAGAAAATTATATATTATTAAAATATTGTTTTTTAAAAATCCTAAAATTTACCGATGTCTTCAGTGATCCATTCAAGGAGTTCCATTCATTAAAAAACATATAAGCCGACTTAGATTTCCCCCAATTAGTTTTTGCTGTAGGGAGAGAAAACATAGATTCATTTCTAGTATTATGGGCATGAATATCTTCAAGCTTAATATTATCATAAATTAAATCATTATTTTTTATAATATAATTAAAGATAAAAGATAACCTATGAAATTTTCTCCTATATTCTAAATCTTTCCAACCCAGCAACTTCAGTGCATCATGACTAGAAGAAAAAGGGGGTTTATCAGTTGTTAGTTTCGCAGCCTTATTTTGAAAAATTTGTAGCCTGTTCATAAGGGTGGAATTAAACCTATCACCCCACACTACATCGTGACGATGATCTTAAAGTTCGTGATGGATGATAGACTTGTCTTCAATTAGAGGCTTCAAGTAGTCTGCGAACAGGCCGTGCATAATCTTGTAAGTTATGAGGAGAATCTTAAATTCAATCCCCTTTTCAAATGGAAGCCAGTGTAAGTTCCTTAATAAAGGCATTGTATCGTCTGAACGTTTTAGGCCCATCACAAGACGCGCTGCAGTATTCTGAATTCGCTGAAGAAGTTTCTCCCTTTGTTATTTAGGGACACCGTTCATAAGACTATTACAGTAATCTAATCGAGACATGACAACGGCATTAACTAACATTTTAAGTCCGTCATACGAGAGATATTTCCGAATGCGTCTTATCAATCTTATGGTAAGAGTAGCTTTTTTACAAATTACATTGATGTGACTGCTAAATGACAAATTATTATCAATAATTACACCAAGATTTCTAGCTTTCTTTGTGATACAGAACTTTTTTTTATCTTGGACTTGTCAGTGGTTTCTCTCCTCCATGTCCCAAGATCTCTCTACCCAGGGGCGGATTCAGGAAGTATGGGGGGGGGGGGGGTGGCTACGGGTATATGCCTAAGTCTATAAAATTGTTCGTCCTTTAAATTAAAAAGAAAACTCTTAAAACCGACGGTCTAATGGGGATGGCTAGCCACCCATCTACCGCCCCTGTATCCACCCTTGCTACTACGCATGGTTTATTTCCGTGTGTTTGTAAATCCCAGAGTCCTTCTTGAATTTTACTCTTACCCAGTAGCTGTACCCAGTTTCCTTCTGCTGCAACCTGCCCCGACCCTTCCCGTCTCATACAACGATGGTTGTGATGACAGAGACTTTGAGGATAAGGCAGTGTAGCTTCCCATGGGCTTTCGGCTGCAGAAAGTTAGTGGTATCTGACCTCTCAATTCCCCGTTTCTTCTTTAATTTTTAATTGTCTCTAGTAAACACTAATCTGGCAATGGGTCGGCCAGTGGTCGCTGGGTGGTTCAAGATTGCTCAAGATTTTGTTGGTTAATTGTGGTTTCTGTGACCTGTCGCGTGTCGGTTGGTTGTCCCATGAAGCATAGCCATCAAGTCCCGGGGGTGCGGAGGTGGGTTTCCATCCCGGGGGAGGGGGTACTCGGGTATGTTTTGGGTGGGTAAGTGCCACCCGCGCCCGGGTCTTCAAATGTGGACCCCGTTTTAGAAAGAATTTACACTCAAAATGATATCCCGTTCTAGAAAAAATGGCAGCTATAGACTATAGACTTAGACTATAGACTTACTATAGACTTAGAAATACCCCATTCTAGAAAAAATGGCAGCTGATAATTTGAAGCTTTCTTGTGTTCGAAATATTATACCCCGTTCTAGGAAACGTCCGTCTCTAAAAAGGATAGTAGAACAAGGAGCAAAGGACCGCGAACGAAAATGCTGCTGGAGTACGTAGGATCCATAAAAGATCTGATCAGCTAAAAATAGTAATACAAACATAGTAAGCAAAGCTGATACTACGTAGAACATTTAAAGCGGGATCTTCTAAATCTTCTACAGATTCTACGTACTCCACCAGCATTTTCGTTCTCGGTCCTTTGCTCCTTGTTCTACTATTGTATTGTTTGAGACCGTAGGGCTCCCCCCCCCCCTCCGAGGGGAGGGGGGTACTCTGCAAATTTTTAGGTGGGGGTGCCGCTGGGACTCTGAGACCCTTAACATATACTAGACAATTTTAGCTGCATTTTGCAACTCTATTCTAGACTAAACACCGAAAAACCCTACCCTATCCTAGACCTATTCCAGACTCGCTATTTTCCAGAAACTCGTTCACTATCACTATCATAGTTATTAGTTAACAGGGGTCAGTAAAAATACCGCACTGCCCGCCGTCATCATCATCATCATCATCATCTTTATTTAAAAACACGGTAAATACATCAGGCACTAACAATTTAATATAAACTACAACTTAATAAGAAACTATGTATGTAAATTAATCTTCTATAATTTAAAAATATAGCTAACTATTAAAGAAAAGTAAACTAAAATAAAGCCTGTTTTACATGAATGCCGTGTCGGAATTAATTAAGAATCGTCGGAAATCGTACCGATTTTTAAATGCCATTTGCCAGTAAACCTTGTCTAGTCAAATTCTTCACGCAACTGATCAGTTTCGCGGAAAATGATACCCTATTCTGGAACCAAAAATCTGTAATTACTATACCCTATCCCAGACTAAACTGCCTGAAAACAACACCCTTCACAGCGGCACATACCCAAGGGGAACTTAAGACAGAACCACAAGAAAAACTGCAGAGATGGGTAGAGCACTTTTGTGAGATATTAAATAGGGATGATCCAACAAATCCGGTGCAAGAATATAGTAGAGAAGAAACGGGCGAGATTGAGGAAATTGACCTAGGAAGATGGAGAGTCCAAGAAGTTAAGAACGCACTGAAGAACACAAAGACAGGCAAAGCAGCAGGAGTAGATGGAGTGGGTCCAGACCTACTAAGAGCTGACTTGGAAGGTACGGCAAGTAGACTAACTAGATGTTATAACAGGCTTTGGGAAACTGAGAGGTGGCCGAAAGTATGGAAGAAGGGACTTATAGTTAAGATATTTAAGAAAGGTGATATACGCGATTGTAACAATTGGAGAGGAGTGACCCTACTACCCGTCATTAGTAAGATATTCTGTAGGATGATGTTGGAGAGGATTAAGATAGGTGTGGACAAGAAGCTTCGAAAGGAACAAGCTGGGTTTAGGGCGCAGAGAAGCACAACTGAACAGATCTTTATATTGAGGAACATCTTAGAGCAGGCAAATGAATGGAGGGCGGGTTTGTACATTCACTTTGTGGACTTTGAGAAAGCCTTCGATTCGGTACACAGAGAAAGCTTATGGAACATCATGAAGAGTTATGGGATACCAAGCAAAATGGTGAGAGCGATTGCAGACATATATGAGGACTTCGAGTGCACAGTTATTGATGGAAGTGAAACATCAGATTGGTTCAAGATCAAGTCCGGAGTAAAACAGGGATGTGTGATGTCGGGGTTTTTGTTCCTATTGGCCCTGGATTGGATCATGAGAAAGACAACAGCAGACAAGAGAAGAGGGATACGGTGGAATTTCACCACAGTATTGGAGGACCTGGATTTCGCAGACGATATCGCCTTGCTGTCATCCAGGTTTAATGACTTGAACGAGAAGACTAGGAGACTGACAGACGAAGCAGCTAGAGTAGGCCTTAAGCTAAATGCAAGAAAGTGCAAAACACTGAGAACTGATTATGCTAACAACAAGGAGAGTATCGCGGTGAATGGTGAGGAAGTTGAAGATGTTGAGGAGTTTTCATATTTGGGAGCTACCGTGGACAAAGAGGGTGGGGGCAGTAAAGATATCAAGAACAGACTACAGAAGGCTCGTGGTGCATTTAAGAGGCTAGGGAAGGTATGGAAAGCCAGAAGAATAGGAAGAAAAACCAAGATACGCCTATTCAAGACCTTAGTTCGACCGGTTCTGCTATATGGCTGTGAAACCTGGAAGATCACAAAAGCCGACGAACGAAGACTCAACAGTTTCCAATGTCAATGTCTGAGAAGGATTCTGAGGATCAGATGGCAGCAAAGAATATCTAACAACAGAGTAGTGGAGATGGCAGACATCAACAACATCAGCTGTGAGATACGACGGAGAAGGTGGAATTGGCTAGGACATGTACTAAGGAAAGAAGACGAGAATGATTGTTTTACAGCATTTGGGTGGGCACCCGAGGGACGGAGAGCAAGGGGGAGACCGAAGACAACATGGAGAAGGACGGTTGAAAAAGAGAGAGAGAGAGAGCGGGATGGACAAGCTGGAATGTGGCGAAAGCAGCGGCCCGAAACAGAGAGCATTGGTCAGAAAGCGTGACGGCCTTATGCGCCTACTGGCGCGATGAGACATGATGATGATGATGATGATGATGATGATGATGATGCCAGTAAACCTTGTCTAGTCAAATTCTTCACGCAACTGATCCGTTTCGCGGAAAATGATACCCTATTCTGGAACCAAAAATCTGTAATTACTATACCCTATCCCAGACTAAACTGCCTGAAAACCACACCCTTCACAGCGGCACATACCTATATAGCTCATATATGGGAGTACCCGGCCGCCCGAGGGGGGGGGAGGGGGGGTCTTTTCAGATCCGATATGCTGCTCATTTTTTAAGACCTTTTTATATGGTATTGGCCATGTATTCGCTGAGGGATGGTTTATGTCTATCCTCACTCTCTTTATCGCGACGACGACATGATATTTCAAATTCTTTGCCTGTTGCTCTTGGGAAACGCGTTGTGACGTTGGCCGATTGGCAAACATTTGAATTCGTGCTCATCTGAGGTCATCACCACGTGCAATTTGGTAGAAAATTGGCCATGCGTTCGCGCTGATATTTCTATCTTTTTGCTGCTACACCGTGCTGACGAGACTCAATGAGGTCAAAACAGCTGTCCACGGTTGCATTTTGGCTTTCAGTTTGGGCTCGATCATGTCGTTGTCGCGTTAAATGTTCTACGTAGTATCAGCTTTGCTTACTTTGTCTAAAATGGATACCCCGTTCTAGATTAGTCAGGAGTCCCAAAATCACGACCCCCTTGGGCGGCACATACCCGTATGGGTATTTTGGGGGAGTACCCACCCCGGGGCTTCCATGAACTTAAGATCTATATGGATTCAGTCTGCCAGGATTCCTTCCCTTAGATCAACAATGACAGGCCTAGCAACGCGGGCTTTTCACAAGAATGCAATACAGAATTCACTGCTACGCACCACGGGACATCGTTGCTCGCAAGTTTTGCGTTTGCTGCGCATGCATGATCACTTCTTTGAAGGAAAACGAGAGACTGGTCAGAGATAAGAAGGACAAACTTTGTATGATTGAGACCGGTCTTTTTATTGTGCCAAGAAGCCCATCAGGTCGGCACTAAACTCTGGTTTCAATAGGAATATTCGTTGTCTAACTATTAGAGCACCGCGTCTTGTGACAACCCTAGAGAAAGTGCAGCGTAGGGCCGCACGCTTTGTAAAAGGCGACAACAAAAGATAATCTAGTGTCACGGAAATGATCAGATACCACGCAGCTCTTTACAACCTCTAATTTCATTGGACCTGTATATCATGCAGCTCTATTGTTTTTAGGTCTAGGGTCTATTGTTCGCCATTGTTGTGTTGTTTGTTCTATTGTTTTCTCAGCAAATCAGAGAAGACCTTGTAAGAGCTGCGTACTGCCCCGAAATGATATGCGATCTCGGATGGCAGAGCCTCGAAGCGCGCAGGGCTGTCAGCCGCCTATCGCTGACGTATAAGATTGTTCACGGCCTTGTGGACGTTGAAAGTCAGATTCTGGACAGGAGTGGGCGTGCTACTGGACAATCCCAAGGTCAACACCACTTCAGGAATATCCTAGCGCTCAAGAGTTGTCACAGAGCATCATTCTTTGCTCGGTAATGGTAAAAACGGCAAACTGATCCTTACGGCAAAAAGAAAAGACAGAGACAGAAGTGAAATAAAAAAACAATAAACAATTGAATATATTTGCCCGATATTTCGGTTTGCAAAACAAACCTTCTACGGGGGCTAGAAAACAAAACTGAATACAGAAATAAAATGACCGTTACATATAAATCATTTGAAATATGACATAGAATAACAGAAAGTGATTGGTAACAAATAAGCTAAATGTCACTAATTAAGTTCATCACGTCTATTTATACCATGAGGATGAAGTGTCATCGCTTTATCTATAAGATGGGCCTCGCGTGCCTTTCTGACTGAGTCGCGGTTGTTGTGGATGAGTTCCAAGGGAATGAGGAGGATGTCGTTGGTAGAATGGCCAGGTTGGTTAAAATGTATTGAAACAGGAGTAGGATTGATAAGATGGTGGTGATTGAGGATGGAGCGGCGATGTTCCCCAAAGCGTTCATTCAGTTGGCGTTTGGTTTCCCCGATGTACTGTTTAGCGCATTTTTTACATTCAATTAAGTAGATTAAGTTTTTAGATTTACAATTTAAAGTATCCTTGATATGTCGTTCTTCCTTTGTTGCAGAGAAAGTGTATTTATTTTGACCTTCTTGTAAGAATGGGCAGGTGAGGCAGCGTGGATGTTTACATTTATAAATGCCAGAGGGTGTTTTTTCTTGAAGTTTGGTGCGGTCACGCAATTTGGTTCTTACTAATAGATCACGTAGGTTAGGGCTTCGTTTGTAAGCTAAGACGGGTGGACAGGAAAATGTTTGCTTGCAACGAGCGGAGGATTGCTCGCACTGCCCCAGAGTGGAACCATCTGCTCCCTCACATTCAGAACGCTTGTGTTGACTGCTTTAAGTCCTCCCTTATGCGATACCAAGACATTATAAACGATTTAAACTGTAAAAGCCATTACTATAATTGAATGACCGCTGACCGTTCAATGTGCACATATATCCCATTTGGGAGCTTTGCACAGCATTCGATTTAGATTCTACACCCGCTCGACTATCCAGAGAGGGACTGCAAGCAGTCTATTCATGTCACAGCCGTGTTGTAAGCAAACCACATGCAACAATTTTTCTGATAAACAAATAGAAGTTTTATGTATAAAATCCATAATAATCTTTCCCAATTGTATTTGAGGCAGATTTTTACCAATATTTCAAATATACACATACATAATCTTAGAAACTCCGAGTCAAATTGTTACATTCCCAGACCAACAAGTGAATATGCCAAAGGTACCTTACACTACAGGGGATCTGTTCTGTGGAACAAGATCCCCTTAGAGATCAGACAGCGGCCCACTGTTCTGTGAAACAACATCCCCTTAGAGATCAGACAGGGGCCCAACTTGAACGAATTTAAAACCTCTTTGTATGGGAAAGATTATAAAGAAACAACGATCATTTAAGTTTTTATAGCATTTTATTCCTACGTGTAATTTAGTAGTTCTATAGTTAAAACTTTTAGTTTAATGTAGTTAATGTTAATCACGACTCTTAGGAAGACCATAGCTATATGATAGGATATTCGTGAATATAAAAATAAAGATTGATGATGATATGATGATGATAATAATGATGTTACTTCAAGTAAAGTGGGCGCGTACAAGAGCCGATTACCATAATGATTTTGTGAATACGAAATACGAATACGAAAGGTCCGGTAGTGATGCAGTCCTCTGGAACAGTCTACCCTCAGCTGCTAGGCAGGCAACATCTCTAACTAATTTCCGACCATTCTTAATTAATTCCGACACGGCATTCATGTAAAACAGGCTTTATTTTAGTTTACTTTTCTTTAATAGTTAGTTATATTTTTAAATTATAGAAGATTAATTTACATACATAGTTTCTTATTAAGTTGTAGTTTATATTAAATTGTTAACGCCTGATGTATTTACCGTGTTTTTTAAATAAAGATGATGATGATGATAATGATGATGATGATGATGATGATGATGATGATGATGATGATGATGATGGACCCTCCCCTCTCCTAGGCGTTTTGCTCCACCGGACCCCCCCCCCCCCCCCCAAAACACACACCTTTTGTCTAACTACCCACTCACCCCTCCCTCCAACGCCGTCCCAACGGGAAAGGCAGGTGACTATTACATATCGCGGGCTCCATGTTATACAGCCGATCGACCGAAGGAGTGAAAATTTGAATATTTGTCCCAGTCAGCTTAACTCGCTCAACGCTTCTCGTCCCAGCTCCTTTCTCACTCCGGGCTTCAACCTAAAAAGTAGGTATCCGTCAATGAGTTTTCTGATAGATTATACCTCAACGGGTGGATACAAATCATATAAAGCAATTTCCACGGTGTTTTTTTTTATTATTGGAACTCAGATTTACCTTTGGGTTGTCGCCTGGTAATCGCTAATTCTTGGTTTGCAACCATTCCCAAAGGAACGTCATGGCGGCCATGTTGGATGACAGTCAACAAAAGATTTCTCATTAGCTTCTATTGTTGGTCAGCATTAGATCCCATCCGCCTGAACCACCTCGGACACTTATTGAGAATTATATGACGTTATGTCGACACTTAGAATTTTATTTTCAATAAACGTTTAAGTGTAAAAAAGAAAATCTAAAATCTTCACTCAGGATTTGAATCTGTGACCTCAGCCAGGCTTAGGCTTACATAGTCTAGCGTACCAGAGTACCAGCTAGCTTCTCGGGTTGTTTAGGCCTAAATTTAACTATATAAACTGTTAACCCCAACCTCAACTGAAAGCTAATCAGTTACTCCGTTATATAAGTCTCAATAAGGTGTCCGAGGTGGTTTAGGCGGATGGGATCTTATGCTAACCTCTATTGTTGTATCATCCAACATGGCCGCCATGCCTTTTGTTCGTTAATTCCTTTGGGAATGGTTGCAAACCAAGAATCTCGATTACGTCAAAAACGATAATAAAACATACATAAACTTTTTTATTACAAAGAAAGGTAAACCCTTCATTAGATGTATTTGTACGGGCAGGTTGCTTTGTTTACAGCCGTTTTCGTTTTCTTCGATCAGGCTCTATTTTTGTTTCGCTTGCAAGACCATTCCCTAATTACCCTGGGTACCAAAGGCAAAGGCTCTCTCGCAGCACGCTTTCGTGGAGGCCGGCAAAGAGCGGCGAAGCTAAGACAAGAGGCGTGTAATATGAGAGAGATGAGAGCACGAGTAAAGCCTCTGGCGCCCAGTGTATTTCCTGGTGGAAACGCGAAAACAAGGCACCATTTTTTCGAGCGACTTACCTTGAAAACGCTTGAAAATAAGCTCTGATCGCAAGTTAGAGGAAAAAATAAATAAAGATAAACGTCTTTGACCAGCTTGTATTTGTAACGGGCAACGTCACCTTTTTGAAGTGTAACTTTGAAAAGCCAAAAAATATATTTGTAACTCTAGAAATCTAAAGATAATGGTCCAGTTTTGTTAACAATTACTCTTAGAGTGCACAGAAACTAGTATTGGTTGTCACTGGCTGCGGATGGCCAGGATGGAAATGGATTGCAACTTGAAAACAATTGGCCAATTTTTTCAAGTTCTCCCCTATGTCTGGGAAAAAAATCGCTAGAAACTGATTATGGTTTGTACTTCCTGCGAGGAATGGCTCCATATTTTCGCCTCCGTGTAAGTTAAGGTAGCTAGTTAATATTTAGTGCAGTTTTGCGGCCTCCAGTGAGCACGCGATAGCAAAATGTGTTTATGGTTTTTGTCTCCTTGCGTTTCGCATGGGTGTTATGATATTTGGGAAATTTAGACAAGAGCACAAAATCTCCGTGACATTTCCCCTTTAATTTGAGTCCTGATGACTTCAACCTTTAGCCTCTTCCAGGCGTTAAGTTTGTGGTGCGCGAAAGAAAGCTCGGACCCTATAGCGCCGCGCGCCGCTTTTCGCTGCTCCCCACAATCTTAACGCCTCGAACAGGCTTTTCAACCTTCTGGAGAGGCGTTGCGTGACCAACTAAATAACAGCTACATAGAAAAATACCTAACGTTCCTTTTCTTTGGTGCTCATTAAACCTTCCGTTGTCTTTTTTTCGCTCGCGCGCTTTATCAGAAAATAGTACGGGCTTTAATTTTCAAGATTTATTTTTAAAACAATTATCAAATTTTATAGTGACTTTTCGTTTTTGATTTTTTTTTTTTTGTTACTTATAGAAAGTCGTAACTTTCGCAACTTTATGGTAAAACTTCTCTAACACCGGCCAAACTGACTGAGCGATGGACTGCGTAGCAGATGATAAAAAGGGGAGGGGGGAGGAGGGAGGAGGGAGGAGGGAGGAGGGAGGGGGGAGGAGGGAGGAGGGAGGAGGGAGGGGGGAGGAGGGAGGAGGGAGGAGGGAGGGGGGAGGAGGGAGGGGGGAGGGGAGGGAGGGGGGGGTATTCCCCCTGCGCACTGGACAACCCCCTTTCCCTACCCTTTCGATAACTTAATTCAAACGGCAACAAAACGCAAAATCTACAAAGCAGCTCTCAGCTCACACCATGTTTCTCTCTGCATGGCGGTACATGACACCTCTGTACTTCCAAAAATAAATCCTATCTGTGATTAATCATGTCGACATACAGGTATTCTGAACCAACACGGCTCATGATTAACTTGTTCTTATGTTGCAAGTGAACTTAACAGCAAGTCAACACATCTTCTCTCGAATGGCATCACTTCAAAGTTCGTTCTTGAGTGGAGTCTAGAAGGGTTGCCATTTGCCAAGAATGGTGTCCTTTATAGCATCCACATATTGTGAAGGTACCCAATAGATCCAATAACGAGACGCCTCTGTTGGTCCAAGCTGAATGGCCTGCAACAGATAACAAACGCAGTCAAACCTTTACTAACTGTACTAAGCATAACAGTATTAAGTAACAATCCGTGTAAGAAGTAGGCAACCCAAATCTACGGAATGCAGAAAGAGCTAGAAAGGTGTGAATTGTGCTATTGTTGAAACCGTCCACCTCATTGGCTAAAACA
The DNA here is from genome assembly GCA_022457155.1 of Cladopsammia gracilis. NCBI lineage: Eukaryota > Metazoa > Cnidaria > Anthozoa > Scleractinia > Dendrophylliidae > Cladopsammia > Cladopsammia gracilis. The sequence continues at coordinate 177,644 of JAJGOT010000264.1, forward strand.
TGAAAATCTACCATAACTTCATCAGGCAGCGCATTTATTTATCTCTAGTTTACTAATTGATTCCCCTTTAGTGAAAACTATTGTGATTTTTAATGCAACAAAAATTCTATGTGGGGAACATGGAAAATTAGAAGTCTTTCTTGGCCATTGCTTTGGAGTCTCACGATTGGATGAAATCTTGTAACACAAAAGAAACATCGCTTTAAATTAAAGTTTCAGTAAATTTTATTTCAAAACCATTTTGTCCATTGGTTGACGTATTCTCAGTACGAAAATCTAAACATTCTTATGTGGGGAAAGCGAAATGCATCGGAACAATAGAGAATTGCCTACTTCTTACACGGATTGTTACTTAATGAAATTCTGGCCGGACCACAAACCAGCATCTTAAAATAACTGGTAAGATCCCGCAAAATTTTTTTGAAATGTTGAGGTACAAAGTGTGCATTTTTGGCCATTTCTGACCAATTTAGGTTTTCATTTTAACTGCTATGAAAGAGGCATTATTAGCAAAGCAAGTTTTATTTCACTTGTAATAAAGATTAAATAGCCCATCAACTTTAGCAGTTCTTTATTCAAATAATTTTTATCTTAGCACATTTTCCTGAGAAATAGCCGGGACAAGAATTAAAATAGCCGAGTAAAGGTCCCAGTGTCCCTGCTCTAACAAAAACCACGACTTTGCATTGGTTTATATTGACTGTTTAGCTTACCAACATGTGGTACTCCTCGTGGCCTTCAATTGGTTCAGAGACAACATTTTTTATTGAACCCATTGGTATCTTTTCTGTTCGTTCTGCAAATAAAAAATAACGAAGATTATGCTTGTTGGTACCCATCAGAGGACCGCGGAGGCCGACGATCTAGTTATAGAAATCAGTAACACGCGCTTAGAAAGAGTTAACAAGTTTAAATATCTTGGGGTCCTCCTTGACAACACCCTATCTTGGAAGGACCACATAGAATATATCGGTAATAAGATCTCGTCTAGATTGGGTATACTGCGTAGAGCGTGAAAGGTTCTTCCCAAGCAAACCTGTCAAATGCTCTACAATACTATAGTCTTGCCATTGTTCGATTACTGTTCGCCTGTCTGGGACAGTTGCGGGGTTGGAAGCAAAACTTATCTATAAGCTAAATAGACGCGCGGCATGTATTATTGAAGGTCGATCTATCGGGGCTGAGGAGTTAAAATCAACACTTGGCTGGCCCAACTTACAAGCACGCGGAAATTATCTCAAATGCGTCTTAGTCCATAAGTGTCTTCACGCAATAGCGCCTTCGTACTTACTTTCAGAGTTTAGGCATGCGCACCTTTTACATGGTTATAACACCAGAAGCCGTGATTTGCTGTGCCCTCCCTTCGCAAAAACTACTAAATACCAAGGTAGCTTCAGAATAAACGGTGCTCGGACCTACAACACCCTACCGAGAATCATTAGACAAGTAGAGACGCTTAGCGAATTTAAAATCAAGCTAAAGCGCCATTTTAAACAGTAACACCTACGATACATGTTGCCTCTGTAACTTTACTAATTTTCTAGTTTTAATGTTTTAATGTCTTTGTTTTTGTGTTGTGTTAAAAAAAAAATCATAATTAATCTCGATGTTCCATGATTTCCAGGTGTTTTTCAAGCACAAAAGCCTGTGCTAAACCAGACCCAAGTGAGTGGCGGAAATCAAGTCTTGGCCAGGACCATCAACATTAATTTATTCTAAAGCTTGTGGCCACTGTATTAGATTATTGTATGTATTATCTTATAATAGGCCATTTGCATGATGACGTCATTTGACTACTACTACCAGAATTCATTTCGTTTTTCCTTTCTTATTTAAATTTTGTAATCCCAGTGTGGTTTAAATAACAATAGCCCTAATTTGCACTACAAAACAAAAAACTGAAGGATTCTGGTAGTAGTAGTCAAATGACGTCATCGTGCAAATGGCCTATAGTGTTACGTTTTACGTGATTAGTGCAAAGATTTTAAGTAGTGAACTGTTAATAGTATATTCTTGGCATTGTTGATGTAGTACCAGTATATTGTATTGTAAGTAGTGTAATATTAGTGTTTGTAGGTATTGTTTTCTAAGCGTTTCCAATTGTAGTGCAAATTAATATCAAATAAAAAAAATCAATATTGAAATCACATCTTTCAAGCATTTCCATACCATGTACAACACACGAACTATACACAATACCTTTTGTTCCAATCCAAAGTTGATCCAACTCAAGTTTAAACGTTAATCTAACTTTTCCACCATATTTGTTATACATTCCAGCTATTGGAATATTTGGTAACTTTTCCTGTAAAAATATGAAACAGATAAAAGGTTATTGCAAGTTTCAAAAGAAGTATGGGGTAGAGAAACCCGGAGGGGACCGGGGACCACCATTAGAAATTATTATAGCAGTATGTTTTAGGGTATTGAACCAAAAAATATGGCAGAATATGAAATGTGTTGTTTTAGAATTGGTATCTTTTCAGGGTGAAATGAATTTGAGTGACATCCACAATATGGCATTCTGGTATCATAAGAAACTATCCTGTTAATATGGCATGGATAAATTAATTTACTCAAGAAAAAGAAAATAATACGTCTGGTACTTTTTTATTCTTTATTCCTGGCATGACATCTTCGGGTTTCCCTTTGTCTAAAACTTTCTTATGCATCTGAAAATCAGAGAAATTACAATCATTCATCGGTGTAACTCTCCAACAACAACAACAACAACAAACGTGCAAAAGAACTGAAGAAGAAAAACAAGAATACTGATCATCACATATATAAACCTTTTGTTTAGAAAGAGGTTCCTTTGAAGAAGCTGCAAGGAATATAAAAGGAAAAAAAGGAAAATACATAATTTAAAAAAGCTAGAATTGACATCTTAGTTTAGTTAAGTCATTGGAGGTGGCAGTGGAGGCGTGGCGGCGTCATGGTGAGATTGTTGGATTTCAGGTCCAAAGAGCAGTGGGTCAAGGCCTGGTCTCCACCATAATGTTGTCTCTTTAGACATTTGAGAAACTTTACTCCTCATTGTCTCTCTCCACCCAGGTGTATAATGGGTACCGGCGACAAAATATTGGGGGGTAACCTTGTGATGGACTAGTATCCCATCCAGGGGGGAGTAGCAATACTCCTAGTAGTAGTTGCGTCATGCTACGGAAACTGGGGTTACGCTTTAGCTAAGTGGGGCACCGGCAGCTCGTGTGACCCTTTTTTACCATTGGGGGTGGGGGATAAATTACTGTGCCAAAACAGGGCTGTGCTCTAGAAGTGCGTGGGTGACATAGTCGACTAACTTTCATCTTTGGGCGACAACAAAAACTGAGTTTTTGCACATAGCTTAACTGTTGGGCACCCTAAATTTTATAGTTACTGTTGGACTCATTTTGGGCACCCTATGATAACTCTTAGAGCACAGCCTTGCAAAATGATGCAGATCTAAGGGACAGACCATCAGAAAGGTTATCGGGGGGGCGGGGGGATTTTTCAGCTTGCATGAATATTTTTTTCCTCCATTGGTTGTGCAGGAATTTAGTTTTTTGGGGGGAGGGGGGGGGAGTGAAGTCTTTTGAACAAGTTTTTTTTCTTTTTGATGGTAAGAAATAGTTGGGAGAGTCGATGTAGGAATTTTTTTTTCTTTTTGTGTTGAATGCTATGCATTTTCTTTAATTTTACATACATACATACATACATACATACATACTTTATTACCTTTCCCCAAAGGGGCTTTTCAAAGATAATTAAAACTAACTAACAAGAATAATCGAAAAATAACTAATTACATTATGATCATAAATATAAATCGTATAATTTTACAAATATAAATTGAATTAATTAAGTTAAGATTCTAAAAATGCCTTAAGAAGCTTGCGCTTTAAAACTTTCTTAAAAACCGAAACAGATTTACTAAATTCAGTTCTAAATAAAGGAATGTTTAATTGTTGAGAATTTCTAGTTGAACAGTTACTAATATTTTCACGCTTTTTTGCACATGTATTTGCCCCCCCCCCCCCCCCCCCCCCCTCTCCTCCATATCACTTCTCTAATGGTCTGTCCCTAAGGGAAATTGCCCATAGACTGAGTTATAGAGCAGTTGATTACAATGTTTATGCATAAATGAGGATTATTTTCAATTGTAACTTAATACATCATCTCTCATCCCACCCTACCCCACTAGTACCTGAAGCTGTTTTTTCTTCTTTTAAAGCTCCCGGGGGAGGAGGAGTAACTTTCATGACATCATTCATGGTTGAACCTACGACCATCATTTTGACTCCATTTGTTACATGTAATTCTCTTAATGTTTTGCTGCCATCCTTGACAAGACCTGTTGGATATTTAAAAGAAAGCATTTCAGTTAATTGTGTACAGTAGACTCCCGCTATCTTAAGCTCTCAAGAGGAACAGGAAATTGTTAGAGATAGCGTGGGTTCGAGATATCCAGGGTGGTGCCAAATTTCATAATTTTCAACAAAACTGAACTACAGTAATACAGTAAGCAATCATTAATCTGTCGGTGCTCAGAGTTTGCCGTAAAGGTCTCTTTATTCAATATTAGCAATCAATACTGTTTACAGAGCTGTTTAGAATATTTAGTTATGCTGTCATTTGTTAGCTCTGGGCACAACAATATAGTTTCTTTGGCTCACTTAATGGTTGAAGTATCAGTAGTAGTTGCTAAATGCTAGGATCACTGAGTTAATTCTCAGTCCGTGATTTTGTGTGAGCACAAGTCTGTGGTTAGCATGGCTTGTGAGGTAGTGTTTCTTCATCACAGCTAAAGAGAGTCCAATGTCCAAGTCTTCTTGCAACTGCCATAGTCTCTCTTTAGAATAATGGCATCTCGCAATTGTTTTAGGTTCCTCAGAATTTATTCTGCTATTTAGTTGCGTGTCTCGGAGCAAGGCAGTACCTCCATTGTTATGCGTTATTGCATCCTGCATGAAATATTTGAATCGCCAGCATGATTGCTGTTTTGTAATTCTAACGGATGCAAGTGATTACTGTTGTACAACATTTTGGCGAACTAGCTATGGGTTAGCCCTACGATTCCCACCTTACTTTTCAGTGCATTCCAAAGGTGGAAAGTAGACTCGCAAATATAATTTTCTTTTTAGTTCCTGGGACCTTTGGCCCTCCATGCTTAGGAAACTGTGAGCCACAAGACCATTGACTTTGGATGTCAAAACTTCGTCTACCGGGAGCACAAAACTACGAAAAAATTGTTCAAACCGGTAGACTAATCATTTAAGAAAGCTATGATAACAGTGACAGACTTCCAATTACATGGTGCTTGTTGAGTTTTTGAAAAGAAGGTTATAAGCCCAAATTGGCAGGTAACTTTGTTACATGCCTTCAAGCGGGGTGAGGCCCCCACCGGGGTCCAGGGACAATGCCTCAGTAGGGGGTGCAGGGGACGAAGTTGGATATCTCGGTACGATTTTCATCACGATAGCCAGTACCATTCACATGAATAGACGGTAAAAATAACCGGTTACCGGTTCTTAACAAGAACGCTGAATTACACAACTTGGGACGATGCAGTCAGATTCCGATTCACTATACAATGTTCGTTACTTTTGATGGCATCAAAAATGGTGGATTTCACTGTCTGAGCACACAGTGCATTTTGGGTGACTCAGGTACTTTAAGGGGGCACTGTTAATTTATGTATATGTTGTGGTTAAGATTTTTCTTTGGTTTGAAAATTTCAAACTACAGTTTAATTATATTATTTTCAGACTCATTAACATAATCAGGGACAAAGGAAAATATAAATAAAATTGGTTTGAAATTGAAAAAATTGAACCACAACATATATGTTTTTCTTAGTATACATTGTTTCGAACCATTACCTTTGTACATCAGTTTTTGCATTGACACTGGTAAACCTATTGGAAAACAAAAATAAACCATCTTTAAATACATAGCAAACCTTTGCTGCTAGATTAAGTTCCATTGTTCTTTTAGGCTATTTGAAATCAACTGAATATTGTATACTTAATTTGATCACATTTTTTTAAATTTGATCACATTAAAATTAAGATTCATTCAGCACACCACTGCACTTTCCTCAATTACTTTCACAACTTACTTTTGCATGTTTTTTTGTTACAACACCCAATGTTCTTTTAATATAAGCTGATCTAAGACAGTTATAAGACCATGGTATGTGTTGTTCCAAAAATATCCATTCCCCCTTCATAGACAAGATTTTTAATTCATCAAAATTTTGCAGGGCTCAAAATTTCCCTCGGGGGGGGGGGGGGGGGTGGGGAGGGGGGTTAATAAAAAGGAAAAAAAATAAGCTAATATTAAAAATCCGAGGGGGGTATGTTGGCGCTCTGGCACCGATTGTTCAAAAGGTGGATAACCCTATCCACCGGATAAATCTTTATCCAGTGGATAAGCATTAGTAAAATCAATTGTGTTACCCGATAGCGTTATCCGGTGGATAGCGCTATCCACCTTTTGAACAACCAGGGCCTGGACTTTCTTTTTAGGGGGAGAGGGAGAGGGGAAAATAAAAGGAACAGAATGATTGTTACTTACTTGTAGAGTTCACTAATCAGAAAAAAGACAATAACAAACCTGTGAGATTTTCGATATGTTGCTTGAGGCTATCAGCTGTTTCGTCAACAGGAAAAGTCACCTCGTAGTTTTTCTTGTTCCAAACCACTCTAAAACCCACAGTCTCTCTACTACAGCACGCTTGCTCCTCTTCTGTCGTGTCTTTTTCTTTTTCCTCCACGCTAAAATCCTCTTTTGATATCTCATTCACATCCCCGCTATCGTTGTCCACATCAGCATTTTTTGGACAACATTTTGACCGACAAGTGTCTTTCAATGTGTGCACTTGATCATCCTTTGGTTCACCCTCCAACTTATCTTTTGCGTCTACGACTAAAATCGAGACAGAAACTCTTAACTGCCCTAATAAACCGTTTAAATAACTAAATCTAAGTAGTTTATCATTCATAGCAAATTTCCGAAAAACAAAAAAAAAAATGTATTTACCAGACCCTTCTTCCGCCATCTTTTTCTCTTTCAAATAAAGCATGCGCAGATGTTAGTTTGTTGATCGCGGGCTCGTGTAAAGATCAAAGATGGCGGACGTGCCGGAAAATGCTCCTGAACGTAAGGAAATTAATTAAGTTATAATTTGTGATTTAAAAATATTGAAGTGTGCGATTTTGTTGCAGTAATTTATTTTTTATTTTAATTAACTGATAGATTGCCCTGGAACTGGTAGCGAGCAAGCAGGGAAGAGTTCTGCTTGCCAAGGCTGTCCAAACCAAAGTATTTGCGCGTCAAGCAAACCGATGGGACCTGATCCAGGTAATTTGTTTTCATTTCGTGGCTTATAGAGGTACAGTTGATATAAAACACTAAATGTTTCCCTATGTTTCTTTTTTCGTGTGTTTTTCCCTCGAAAAACGATCACTGCACACATGAAAATTTATTGCATTGCATTGTTTTCTGGAGGGGGTGGGGGGCCGGGGGGGGGGGGGGGGGGTCTGGGTAGGGTGAGGAAGGTAGATACCCATGCGGTGTATGTTACAACTTGGGATGCCTCATGGATTTGTGGAACGGCTTTAACGCTTTGTCTCAACTGAGTGAACATTCCCCATGGTTGTAGTATTTAGGGACCGATCGTTTATTACGTCGCAGGGGGGGTGGTGTTTTTTCAATAAATCTACCGATACCAAAATGTACCCTCCCCAAAAAACAGTTCTAGAAAAACATACCCTCCTATGCAGTCACAGTTTTTATATTGTACCCCCCCTTTCTGCCATATGTAATGTTTTGGGTAGCCTGTGTGTTGAATGTTGAGAATGGCCTGGGTGAGAATGAAGAGGCTTGGTTGCATAGCTTTCAATATGGCTGCAACAAAAATATCAAGTGATTGTACATGTGAGTTAGAAAAGTCTTTGAATTGGCAAAAGAATAGGTCAGAAGTTCGCGAAAAGTCTGTTAAGGAAAAATATATCTTAGATCCTCAATAATAATAACAATAAATGTACCCCCATTTCAAGTGATCTTAAAAAAATGTACCCACCACTTTCAAGCGGTTTTGAGAAGTGTGTTGAAATTAATTCCCCCCTCCCCGAGCCAAAAAGCCGTTCAAATGCTCCAATCTAGGTGATCAAACAATGTCAACTATTTTATACGAACACAACATGTCAAAAATTTCAACGGACCCGCAGTGCGAAGCGGTGGAAATCGATATATACAACACAGCGCATGCACAGCTTTTACACTGCGTATCATGCGACATCTATAGCTTTCTATTAAAACATTCCACCTACTTAAATTACTACATTTCATACATTCATGCCTTTTCACTGACATCTTGCATTAAAATATGCATAAATACATTCAGCCGGTCAAAGCAATTGACCTTTGTTATTTACCGGTAACATTGTAAACACAACATATAAATATATTCATATATTCAAAGCATGATTAAAACCATTTTAAATACCTTCAAATACAGCGCAAAGCTTATGCGAGCTTTGGCTTTTCAGCCACTCAGCCACATATGCACAATATCTTTTCCTTTAAGATCTTTTATACAGCACTTCACCATGTCGGCCTCCACCATGATTTCCAGCATGCAATCAATCAATCAATCAATCAATCAATCAATCATCTTTATTTATTCACGGAATCTCATTCATAAAAATGCTCTTCCAGAGAGCCGTGCAAAAATCATGCAATAAAAAATAAAAATGGTCATTAAAACTATACTAAATTACAAATATGATAAAAACGATTTCAGGCTTGTCTGCCCTTTAATAGTATTTGATAGACTATTCCAGAGAACTGCCCCTCTATAGTGGAAGCTATTTTTTCCAGCCTCACTATACGGTCTTGGTACAAATAAATTATATGTCGAGTTTCTTAGATTGTAAGAATACATAGAGTTTGTACTATTAAAAATTTGAGCCAAATGATCAGGTAAATCACAGAAAATCGAGACTAGGGTTCAAATTCCCCACCCCCATATGCATGGGTATCAAATTCCCCACCCCCTGGAAGACTATGGTTATCAAATTCCCTTCCCCCCAGGACAGCAAAGGTGTCAAATGCTCGGGGTATGCCCGGCAGGGGGGGGGGGGGGGGGGAGATGTTGAAGCTTCAATTTGACTGGTATATTAACCAAAGATACGAGTCTGTAAACCTTGCAAAGGCCAGATTTCGTTTCACAAAGCCACGTTTCAGATTTGAATTGAAATAAGATAGTATCCTGTGTGTCAGACGTTAGAAAGGGGAGAAGAAGGGGGGACTTTGGGTGCATGCGAAACAAGTGGAGAGAGTGCATTGTGGGTGCCCAAACTCCTCTCTTCCCCTCCCCTTCTAGCACCTGCCATGCAGACTAATTTGATAGCTTCAAGAATTTTCAGGCAAAGGCAGAGCAGATAGTATACTTTACATTGAAGCTAAACAAGAGTTATCGTCATTTTAGCTGTACAGGAAGTAAAGGAAAGGATGTCTTCAGTCAAGCACAAGATCCTGGTATTGTCCGGCAAAGGAGGTGTCGGTAAAAGTACATTTACTGCTCATCTAGCACATGGGCTTGCAGCTGATGATAACAAGCAGGTAGGTAATATTAAGTTGAAGCTTTCAAGGTACATTAACCTTATTCACTGGTTTGACAGATAATATACACAGATATTTTACAAGTTGCGTAGTATTTTTTCAAGCCCTGCAGGGGCGAAAAAATGTGAGCAATGAATAAAATGTCCACATGTGTTATCTGTTAAACCATTGAATAATGGATTTATTATTCAAATAAAATTATTTAATTTATAATAGCTTATGTCTTTAAACATGAAGACGCCCTATAAAAGGGATAGCTCCACCCCCTTGTTTCAGCTCGGGTGAGCTAATAATGATGCTAATGAGATGGCATCCGGAACACGTGCTGCAAGTTTTTTTGAACGATTTCGAAAACATTCCACAAAAAGCGTGGTCCTACGGAGATTAAACAAATGCACTTTTGTGCAAAGAGGAAATCAGCATACAAGAAAAACAAGTAGACTGAATTTCAAAATTGGCACCAAAAAAGTTCAAAATTCTCAATGGAATTCCAGGGATACAAACCCCAACAAATTCCTCCATTGTGTTGAAAATGTTATGGGGTTTGCTAAAAGCAACTAGTAAAAACAAAGTCAAGTAAACCACACAGACAGATAGCTTTGTACGGTTGATTGACAAATGATCCCAACGTACCTAAGGTGCACTCCTTCTATAGGGCGTCTCCGTGTTTAATGCTGGACACTAAGGTGTAATACGACAATCTACTGTGTAATATGCTTGCATATTTTGAGTGTTCCCTTTCCCTTATAAAGTAAAATGAAGTCACAGTTTTATAATAACAATAATTATTCACACATAGAGTAGTTTGGTTCTTCTCGTTTCCTCAGCTGATATGCCCTTAGCTTGAGCTTTATTCTTAGGCTAATATTTGTTTTAAGAACATCATTATTTCTGTGGAAAGCTATCACATCTCCCACTACTAAGTCCCTCAACAGGAAGACTCTATTGTTTTAAGATAGTTGAACTTCCCAAAAGTGACCCACCCAAAATGCAAAGCCAAGATGATTGATTACAGGAGTTGGTGGCTTCTGAGAGGTCAGACCACAGGGGGTCGTAACTCTACAACATATTAACCTATAGTAATTTTGATGTACAAAGCAGCTATTAGCGTAGTGCAAAGTATTGTATCATAGTGGAGTTTTCTGCAAAAGACAAAATGCTTGTTTTATTGGACTTGTGCTGTAACACATTTCATTGCATCCAAAGTAGTCACAGTCACTTACGAGAGAAGGTCACTTACAAGAGGTTCCAACTATAATGATTTGACTGGAAAAATTTTGGTATTTTGGAAAAGGGGTCGCTTATTAGAGGTGGTCGCTTAGGCAAGGCGGTTGCTTAGAAGAGGTGGTCGCTTAGAAGAGGTGATCGCTCAGGAGAGGTGGTCGCTTAGGAGAGGTGGTCGCTTAGGAGAGGTGGTCGCTTAGAAGAGGTGGTTGCTTAGAAGAGGTAGTTGCTTAGAAGAGGTAGTTGCTTACAAGAGGTGGTCGCTTAGGAGAGGTGGTTGCTTAGGAGAGGTGGTCACTTAGGAGAGGTGGTCGCTTACAAGAGGTGGTCACACATGGAAGTGCAACTGTATTTATGTTATCTTTTTTTCATGTTTCAGATAGCAGTGTTGGATGTTGATATTTGCGGTCCATCTATTCCAAAAGTGATGGGACTTGAAGGGGAACAGGTAAAGACTAGTGCACTTGGCTCAAGTGGGTTTAGCAGATAAACTTAGTCTAAAGAATAAAATGAGTGAAGCAAATGTGAATACAGAGAATGAGTGGAGTCTATTTTCTCACACCGTAGATGCACATTAGACTTGGGTGCAAGTTTGTTTTCAGAGTTTCACACCTCATCATAAATACAGAGACAATAAAGGCTGATTTTCATTTTACAGTTTTACAAAGTTAATACTGGGCTCCATCACACAGAAAGTTAAATTTGTGCAAATATGTTTTTCTTTTTCTGCACAGGTACACCAAAGTGGCTCAGGGTGGTCACCTGTGGTAAGAACTGGTTTTCAGCTGCCTTATTTTATATAAAGTGTGTGCACTTGTGTATGCAGTTTGCACCATGCAAATCTAATGTCTCATAAATAGTTGGCGTTTTTCAGTTCATCTATTGTCTGCCCAGTTCTCATGATTTCCAAGTTGCCAGAATTTCTAAAACAAACTACAGTTGAGCCTCTCCTTGTGGACACACCTCTGTATTACAGACAGCTCACTTGGTTCCAAAGATCTATTCAAAAATTCAATCAATTTCTACCTCTATAATATGGACACCTCTATAATGCAGATATTTTGAACTGTCCCTTTGATGTCTGTATCAATGAGGTTCAACTGACTGCATGAAGAAATAGTCCAAAGTTATTTTCTGCACTGTTTGATGAGGTTAGCATGGATGTCACTGCATCTTTAATTAGGCAGAGACATAACAAAAAAGGAGCCACAGAAATCTTTCTCAAACTGTTATTGTCAATATTTACTTGATTTCTTCTTTATTTTTTAAATACAGTTCCGTTCTAAACTTCTGTTTTTTCTTCAACAAAATAAATGTGAAAAATCCGTTCCCCCAGGCTTAAAGGATCCTATGCAACCACAATTTATTCCTTGTGCGCGTGAACTTTGATATCCGCCATTTTCTCTGCCATCTAAATTCGCTGATGATCCAGCATACGCCATTTCTTCTACATCGACTTCGCTTGTTGTACTTGTCTGAGTTATAACCATTGACTCCATTTTAGCGCGGAGCGATAGTTTCGCGGTCGGGTAATCGTCTCCGCGAGGCTTGACCATTGGTCATGCATCACGGCGTTTACGAGTAATATGAAACTAAATGCCCGGATGTAAACAAAAACATGGGCGTGGTTGACTGGGATCCTTTAAGGCCTGACGTGCGTTTTTCGAAGCTCCCAAAGACTTTTCGGGCCCGAAAGCAAAAATGTAGAAGCTAACGAAAGGCGTTGAAGTTTTTAGCCCACAAATCAGCTAAAGTTGTTTAGCAAACGTAAGATTTTATCGCTTAGCTTTCAAATTCAACAAAAACCGAATTTTTATTGGTAAACATTCTGCACGTAACACAGCTTTTCGGGTCCGAAAAGTTTTCGGGACTTTCGAGAAACGCACGCCCGGACACACGGTGAAACTTTTCTTGCAATGCTGTGCACAACAGTTGCAGAAGTAGAATTGAGTTCTATTTTTCCGACATTGCACGCAACAAATTGCATCGTGTGACACTCCTAAAAAATCTTGTTTGCGCCCAATGTTGCAAGAAAAGTTGCGTGTGCCCGGCCTTTAATCTTACTTGCAACCTTGACTTAGGAGATCATCTTTTAGGATTTGGCCATCAGTTTTTATGTTATTTTGTTTGTAACTAGTTTTTGGTTTGTTCAGTATGTAGAAGACAATCTTGGTGTGATGTCTGTGGGTTTCTTGTTAGCCAGTCCTAGTGATGCAGTCATCTGGAGAGGACCTAAGAAAAATGGTTAGCAAATTTTCTTCCATTTGTACAAAGGTTATTCTAAACAAAATTGTATTTAATACCATAGAGTTACGAAAGTAGCGCCCCCAAAAAAGCAACGGCTACCCGAAAGTAATGTTAATTTGCGGACCATTCTAGTAATTCCCAAAAGTAATGGCCTACCCGAAAGTAACGGGCTACCCGAAAGTAACGGCCTACCACGAAAGTAACGGGCTTCCCGAAAGTAACGGGCTACCCGAAAGTAACGGCCTACCCGAAAGTAACGGCCCACCCGAAAGTAACGGGCTACCTGAAAATAACGGGCTACCCGAAAGTAACGGGCTACCCGAAAGTAACGGCCCACCCGAAAGTAATAGGCTACACGAAAGTAACGGCCTACCCGAAAGTAACGGCCTACCCGAAAGTAATGGGCCACCCGAAAGTAACAGCTACCCGAAAGTAACGGCTACCCCGAAGGTAACTGCTACCCGAAAGTAACGGCCCACCCGAAAGTAACGGGCTACACGAAAGTAACGGCCTACCCGAAAGTAACGGGTTATCCGAAAGTAACGGGCCACCCGAAAGTAACGGGCCACCCGAAAGTAATGGCCCACCCGAAAGTAACGGGCTACCCCAAAGTAACGGCCTACACGAAAGTAACGAGCTACCCGAAAGTAACGGCCTACACGAAAGTAACGGCCTACCCGAAAGTAGAAAGTAGAAAGTAACTACCCGAAAGTAACGGCCCACCCGAAAGTAACGGGCTACACGAAAGTAACGGTCCGATCAATACGGTTATACCATAGTGACATCTTCATGCAGATGGAATAGTTGAAGTGTTTCACTGTACAAGAAAGCCTAAGAATACTTAAGAATCAACGAGAAAGAGAGAATTCAATTGACCTTATATATGCTTATTCTGTGATTGTGTTTACGATTATCTTTTTTTCTTCAATTACTCGCGTATTTTCGGTCCCGAAAGAAACGGCTACCCGAAGTTATGACCCCTTAGGCCTTCTAATTCCTGGAAAGTAATGAGGGACGAAACTTTCGGAAATCTACGGTATTCCAGTCAACTTCAATACTTAAATGGCCAATGTTACAAGGATTTTGCTCTTTTTTTATTAAACGTAACTGTACTAAATATTTACCAAAGCACGTTTGTTCTTACACAAAATTCACTAACAGAACTACAAGAATAATATACACGAAGCACAAGAATTAAGATTGACGACCGGGCTATTTTTCAATTTTAGCATTTCTCAAAAAACAGTATTACCCGACCGTCTGCACAGTACATTTAGACCATACAAAAGTTCACAAAAAAAACTTTTCTCTGTCTAAAATAACTAGTACGACTACTTTCCGAATAAAATACAGTTTTTGTTTGTCAAAAATTGTCCGAAAAACTGATCAGGAAATCAAAATTGCAAACATACACAAACATAGTTGCATAAGGCCACGCGAGTGAAGACGAAAAATCTAAGTCTTGTTTTGTTTACATAAAATCGCTTTTCAATCTATGTAATGAATGAACAAACACATAAAAATGGACAACACAATCTTCTTTCGAAAAATTTTATTCAAATCTCTATTAGTTTATGTTTAAAAGCAAAACACGTACCATTTATAGAGCATCAAGGCAGAGCTGTCCTCGATGAAATTCAAGATAACAGAACAGAACTACAACTAACAGTTCGTTCTCTAACAGAACTACAAGAACAGAACTACAGACAGAACAGACAGAACAGAACTACAAGAATAATAATAATAATAAGGGATTCCTCAAGGAGAACACAAACAAAATCAACACACAAAGCAAGAAGTTGAAAATACTGGCCAGTTGCAATCCATGTCCATCCAGGCCATCTGCAGCCCAAGACAGTTATTCATAGCTTCAGTGCAATAGTTTTGTCATAATATTGTCAACAAAATTGAAGCATTATTCTTTGATTAACATTCATACAACATATGAATGTACAAAGTCAAGAGAATTAAGACATGGTTAAATGGTGCAAATTAAACTGTCGGTGTCTTGTTGTAGGATTGATCAAACAGTTCTTACGTGATGTTGACTGGGGTGATGTGGATTATCTTGTCGTGGACACACCCCCTGGCACATCTGACGAGCACCTGTCAATTGTCCAGTACTTAAGTAATACGTATGTTGATGGTGCCATCGTCATAACAACACCACAGGTAAGGACAATGAAAGTCGCCAGGTGCATGAGTATGCTAGTAATGGGAGGGGAAGGGAGTATTTTAAGTGTGCATGTGAAGCGCATGGAGAGAGCATGGAGCGTGAGGGGAGGGGGAGGCAACCTTCCCCCTCTGCTTTCTCTTCACCTGCTTCGCGCCCTTCAAGCCCCCCCCCCCCCCCCTCCTACATCTACATTTACATCTTTACTTGGCAAAGGTACTACTACCAAGCCATTCCGTTCCCTTTATAGCACCAACCATGCTAATTCCGAAATTAAGCGCCGGAAAATACTGTGCTTTGTTTTCTCAAACATGATTCGACGATACATTTAAGCTATTCTGCTTTGCTTCGCCGATCGCATTCTACACTTGTGTGTTTGTTTTTTCAGTCATCATCATCAATCTTTATTTATACACGAAATTGTTAACAAATTTACACCGGTTTTCCGTGGTGTGGACTCTTATTTACCACGATTTACGTCATCACATGGTCAAAATGTTGTGGACTCACGAGGCGCAGCCGAGTGAGTCAGCAACAAATTTTGACCGTGGTAAATAAGAGTCCACATCACGGAAAACCGGTGTTAATTTGTTTTTTACAACAATATTAAGAAAAAATACAAGGAAAAATCGAAGTCTTGTTACAAAACGTGACAGCAAAGAAAGAGCAAGCGTTGTCTATAACTTTCTCGCAATCTGATTGGTTGTTTTCAAGCGCACGTGATGTTAGCATCAGCACCGTTGTCTGGACTCTCATTTACCACTCACGTCGACCAATCATATTACGAGTTTAGCGGCAATTGTGGTAAAATATCATATTTACATGGTCTTCCTAGGAGTCGTGTGAATTTACACTAGAGTACATTACCTGTAGAACTACTTAACTAAGAAAAATAAAGTACAATGAAAACTACGATCAAGGTTTCTTCAATTTATCAAATTACATTAAACTAAAAATCAAAATATCTTTCAATGTATGTAATGAAGGTGGTTGTTTTGTTTTTCATTTCAGGAGGTGTCACTGCTTGATGTGCGAAAAGAAATCAACTTCTGCAAAAAAGTAAAAATGCCTATAATCGGAGTGGTGGAAAATATGAGCGGTTTTGTTTGCCCCAAGTGCAAGGTGTGTCTGTTAAATACTCAGCCAAATAATGTACATCCGAAACCAAACAAGCATTACCTTTGGTAGTATGTCATGGCGGATTTTATGTTTTTGGCTCAGATTGTGCTAGAATTGAAACTGTTCATCTCAAGCACAAAATGCTCTTAGAACATCTAGAAGAAGGTATCGAGTGACAAACCACAGTCAATTTTTCTGAACAAATTTTCCAAAACACATGGAATCCATTCCCATCCTGGCCATCTGCAGTCACACATACTTGAATATAGTTCGAGTGTACTTGTAGAGTAATTTTAAACAAAAACTGGGCCGTTATTTTTAGGTTGGCCATTGCCGATGCAAATACACCTTTTGGCTTTTTAACGTGACGCACTAAAATTGATGACAAAGCCCCTTTAAAAACCTCTAGAAACTCATGGCGTAGAGATCACTTAAATGAAGAATTGATCCTAGCAGTAAGAAGCGTTATAGAGCGGTTTTCAATTGAGTATCGAAAGTAATTTGGCAATTGCTTTGGTTTTGCATTGCTACGCTTTGTGATTGGCTAAAAAATCTCGCGCCACTTTCTCAACCAATCAGAAGTAAAACCAAAACCAA
This sequence comes from Cladopsammia gracilis, assembly GCA_022457155.1. Taxonomy (NCBI): domain Eukaryota; kingdom Metazoa; phylum Cnidaria; class Anthozoa; order Scleractinia; family Dendrophylliidae; genus Cladopsammia; species Cladopsammia gracilis. Next base: position 194,613 of record JAJGOT010000264.1, read on the forward strand.
TCGTGACTTGCCTGCACGCGTTTTCCCGCGCTTGGCGCCGGCTGCATGTATTTGCTTCGAGTTCTGATTGGTCCATTGGATTGTCTACGACTGATGTGATTGGTCAGAGTAATTACTTTGGTTTTGGTTTTACGACACTCAATTAAAAACTGCTCTAAATCAAATTGCGAATAAAGACTGAAATAATTTCTTTCCAGACCTTCGCCGGTTGTCGGTGCGATGCTGTATTAACAGGTGCACCCATCGTTTCGTTTTGAAAAGCTGTTTAGTCGCCTTAAAAATTCGTAATAAATTCTACCTAAAACTAGAGTTTTCTTTTGTAAAATCCCGCTTCAAACTTTCGTAACATTGCAAAATGTAACGCCTTCTGTTTTCGGAGGGATAAAAATGGTCGTTTCGGGTACGAAATAACGTCAGCTGAGATTTTTGGAAAGGAGAAAGCAGTTATTGAATTCGAGGGATAAAGGTGATGTTACAACATGGGTGCACGGACGATTTTCTTCGGAATTTTTTCGTTGCGAGTTTTTGAATCAGCTTCAAGAAACTTGCAACGCGAAAACATGAATTTTGCTCAAGATGTTTCGTGTAACATACCTGTTGTTAATTTTGTTGCGCTAAAACTCGTCGTTGCGAATCGTCCCGTGCAACATCACCTTGAAGGCCCGGTTACACAGGCGGTTTTTTGTGCAATTTTTGTCGCACGTTTCGATGCAATGTTTGTCGCGCTCAAGTCAGATACCACGCAGCTCTTAACAACCTCTAATTTCATTGGACCTATATATCATGCAGCTCTATTGTTTTTAGGTCTAGGGTCTATTGTTAGCCATTGTTTTGTTGTTTGTTCTATTGTTTTCTCAGCAAATTAGAGAAGACCTTGTAAGAGCTGCGTACTTCCCCGCTCAAGTTGCGTCTTCAAATCGCATGTGTAAACGGGCGGCGATTTCAGTACGATTTGGGAGCGAGTTGTCGCGCGATGTCGCAGAGGTTTCGAACATGTTCGAAACCTGATGTAACTTGGCGGCAATTTTTGGGAAATCACAGCACATGTCGCACCCGAATTGCACAGTTGCATTGGAAAGCGCGACAAAAGTCACATCAAAAATCGCATGTGTAAACGGACCTTAAGATTCCTTTCCGCGGGCAGTAAAATGAAGTACAACAGTACAACGCCATTCCAAACATTTTCCTTAATATTCCTGGTTGGGTGCCAAAAAAATATACCGAGCTATGATAACAGGAATACTGCTCGTAACTTCTATTTAAATGGTCGCACTTGAAGAGTTTAAGAACTCAAAAGTTAGACTCTCTGACACATGAGATTTTAAGTGTGAACGGATTAAAAAAAATGTGGGTTCGCAGGTCAATTTTCACAGACGAGATTCTGTGTAGTGAAAAGTTGGCTCGTTTACTGAAATGAACTCGTCTTTTTTTACACAGAATGAATCACAGATCTTTCCACCTACCACAGGAGGGGCCGAGAAAATGGCGGCCGACATGGAAATACCTTTTCTCGGAAAAGTTCCCCTTGATCCTCGGATAGGTCGTTGCTGCGACGAGGGAAAATCATTTTTATCCGAGGTTCCAGATTCGCCGGCAGCCGACGCTTACAAGAAGATCATTCAAAGTATGCCGTTTACTAATACTTCATAATTTTAGCCATAAGCGCTAACATACCAGCCGTTTTGTCAAAGTGAAAACGGACTCTATGCAAGCATAACCATGCAGTCACGGAAGCACTCTTAAACACGAAGTTCCGGTATAAAAGGCTTAGCTCCTCCCCCATTTCACACCATTTAGGTGTGAAATGCAAATTTAGGCGTCTTTCAGTCACGAAACGTGGTTTGGGACTGGTTAACTTGCGCGTCCGTTGAACATAATTTGCTTTAAAAACCTGATTAAACCAAGATTTTACCTAAGCTAAAAAAGAAATAGAAGTTCATAAAGACGTCTGATATAGCTTTCATAAAGTTTTTCCAAATTGTGTTAGCAATGGTCTTAGTAATGACGCATGTTATTTGCCAGTTGTTTATGCTTCAGTGGTTGATCGACGATTGAAGGTGAGAATGGCCAGGCCAGGTTCCTTTTAAACCGGAACTTCGTCTTTAAAGGCAGTGTCCCACTCCCGACTGAAATAACTTGTTTCCATGATTATGGTCAGAATCTTGCTTTAAGCTCGATTCATTATCTTCAAATAGGACGAAAAATCACCAAAATTGATGAACGCAAAGAAATATGAACTAAAGAGGCAAACTAACGGATTAAAAACTCAAAATTCCACCAGAATGGCAAGTTTGAGTTCTTGACCTGCTAGCAATAAATCAAATTTCATGAACTATAATCCACTTCCATCCTTGCAATCCTGCACTTTATCTCCAAACAACTGCTTCTGTTTTGCTCTATAGAATCTTTTTATCCAATTTAGTTGTATATTTGGTGGCATTTGGCGATATAACATGGAAACAAGCTAAGCGAAATTTTGTTATTTTGGCGGGACAGTGTCGGGACAGTGTCGGGACGGTGTCGGGACAGTGTGTCTTTAAAGCAATTTCCTACTTAACTCGTTTAAGCGCAAGGATTCCTTTTCTTGCGCTGGCGGTTTTACTTGCATTATGTTTGTTTTCACTTGACGCAAATCCTCACTTAAGCTTGGTTCCCACTGGCGACGTTAGCGACGTAAGCGGAATCGGAATGGTAAGAACCTTACGATCTAGTGGAAATCAAAACGACGGAAGAGAATAGTAAGTGACGGAAGAGAATAGTAAGTGACGGAAGAGAATAGTAAGTGACGGAAGCAGAAGCGGAATCGGAAGAAAAAGGAAACCTTCTGATCCTTCCGATTCCGATTCCGATTGCGACTGCGTTTTTGAATTTACACTAGAACGCAAGGCTCCTTACGCTTCCCACTCCGACTCCGCTTCCGATAACGTCGCTAGTGTGAACCAGCCCTTAGAACTGACATGAGAAAGTATTTTTAAAAGAATACTTTGCACACGTCAGTTCAACCGCGTTCCATGCTCTAATATTGTGAGTTGTCATTCCATTAAATTATATGGCTGATTGCCACTAAAAATTTAAATGTTTAAAAACCAACAAATATGAGTGGAGTTACAGAGCTTCAAACTCTATTTATAGACTCGGTCAGTCCCCCTCCTCCCCCCAACAACGGTGGCTTTAGAAACTGTGTAAAAGTCTCGCTATGTGTTAATATACCTTTTTCTTTGTCAGGAATTCTAGACTACTGTGCCGACAAATCTGAAGACAAATAACTTAATTGCTCTGGTCAGGAAGAGGAGGAAAAGGCCTGATTATACTGCGTGAATGTAACTGCTCGTATTAATCCTTATCGTCGATTCAAAGTAGGAGACTGTTTAACTGGATCTTGTTAAATGGATTCATTTTCCATTTACTGTGGAAAGTAACTTTTTGTTTGCCACGGTTTTTGCTGAAACTCGTGCAGCGTTCTGTCACGAGCTAACTTTTCAACCAATCAGAGGCAAGGCCAAAGCCAATCGCGGCTTGATGACTTAAGTGCGTTTTCCCGCGCTTAGCACCGGTTGCATATTTTTTTTCGCGTTTGACACCGGTTCCATGTTTTTTTTTTCCCGCGCTTGACTCCGATTGCATGTTTCTTTTCTGCGCTTTAACGTCCAGAAAAATCAAAATTTCACAAGAATGGCAAGTTTGATTTCTTGACCGCCTGTCAAAAAATCAAATTTTATGAACTGTAATCCACTTCAATCTTTGCAATCCTGCACTTTATCTCCAAACTACTGCTTTTCTTTTGCTCTAGGCTCGATTTTCAGCCGTTTGAGAGAGCCCGGTTTTCAGATCGAAGGAACGCGGGCGCACAAAACGGCTGGTAATCGAGCCTTTAACGCTCCCGGCTCCGCCGAAGAGAATTCAGGGTTCCAGAGACCGATGAGAATTTCCCAATTGTGTGACTCGAGTCTCCGTTTCGTCAGGGCTTATATCCTTATAACCTATTTATAACCTGTCTGCTCGACAATGCATTGATTTTGTAAAGAGAAATGAGAAGCTGATCACTCTTAAATTAAAACTCGCTCTTTTTTAAACTGGGAAATGCAAACACTGTGTGTTGGATTGGGAGGGATATTCAATTTTTTCGCTTAATTTTGTTCTGGTAAAGTATATTTGCGATTCTCCTCGGAATGCTAGACCATATTTTACCAGGTAAAGGCCAATTTATTTCCTCATAGCGTTGGCGAAATTTCGCATTTCTTTGATTTCCATATAATCACAACGATCGCAGCGATCGTTGCGATCGACGATCGCTACGATTCTTGCGACCCTTGCGATCATATGGAAACCAAAACGTTGCGATCCGTTGCGATTGCGATCGCAGAGATAGAAAAATTTCTATCTCTGCGATCGCAATCGCAACGATCGCAACGGTTTGGTTTCCATATGATCGCAAGGGTCACAAGAATCGCAGCGATCGTCGATCGTAACGATCGCTGCAATCGTTGCGATTATATGGAAACCAGGCTTAAAGATACAAAAACCTTATTCAGTTCGTCAGCTGACGTTTTCTCACACCCTTAAATACCGCACGCACAAATTAAACGCTCGCGAGCTTCGATTTTCAACTGCGATTTGAACAAAATATTTATTTCATTGTTATTGGTTGGAGATAGATGTTGTCTTGAGATCAAAGATTCCGTTTTAGAGTGATTTTACTTAACCCGTGAAATAGTTAGTAGAATAGTACGCACTGTTAGACTATAATTCCATTGTTTTCTTTTGTTTAATTTGGACTATCACACACTTAAGCCTGGTTTCCATATAATCGCAAGAATCGCAGCGATTGCAGAAGAAAGTGTTGTGCGACCCTTGCGATCATATGGAAACCAAAAACTTTGCGATCCTTGCGATCGTTAAGATCTTTGCGATCCTTGCGATTGCGGTCGCAGAGATAAAAAATTCCATCTAACAATTTCTATCTCTGCGATCCTTGTGATCCTTGCGATCGAGAGGTTTTTATATGGAACCCACTCTTGCGATCCTTGGGATCCAAAATGTCCCCGAAAGCATTGCACCCAAAGCCTTGTATCCCATAATGCGCATAAAATTTATCGGATCCAGGCCTACTCGACGTTTCCTTGCGATCGCTGCGATCATATGGAAACCTGAGGTCTCAGCTATCGCAGCGATCGTTACGATCGACGATCGCTGCGATTCTTGCGATCATATGGAAACCAACCGTTGCGATCGTTGCGATTGCGATCGCAAAGATAGAAATTTTTCTATCTCTGCGATCGCAATCGCAACGATCGCAACGGTTGGTTTCCATATGATCGCAAGGGTCGCAAGAATCGCAGCGATCGTCGATCGTAACGATCGCTGCGATCGTTGCGATTATATGGAAACCAGGCTTTAGAGAAGGGGTGGGTACAAAACGAAGACCGAAGACCGAAGACCCAAAAACGAAGACCCCTTCAAAATCGTCTTGAAATCACTTGAAAAAGACTGGAACATGATTCTTGAGCGAAGCAGAAACAAGGAGCAACAAAATGTGCGGTAATTAAAGAATTTGACCAGGGTCTTCGTTTTGTACAAAACCCCACCAAAAGTACAAAACGAAGACCCCTTCAAAATCGTCTTGAAATCACTTGAAAAAGGCTAGAACATGATTCTCGACCGAAGGAGAAACAAGGAGCAACAAAATTTGCGGTAATTAACAAATTCAGTGACCAGGGTCTTCGTTTTGTACTTTTGGTGGGGTTTTGTACAAAACGAAGACCCCGGTCAAATTCGTTAATTGCCGCACATTTTGTTGCTCCTTGTTTCTGCTTCGCTCGAGAATCATGTTCCAGCCTTTTTCAAGTGATTTCAAGACGATTTTGAAGGGGTCTTCGTTTTGTACTTTTGGTAGGGTTTTGTACAAAACGAAGACCCTGGTCAAATTCGTTAATTACCGCACATTTTGTTGCTCCTTGTTTCTGCTTCGCTCGAGAATCATGTTCCAGTCTTTTTCAAGTGATTTCAAGACGATTTTGAAGGGGTCTTCGTTTTTGGGTCTTGGGTCTTCGGTCTTCGTTTTGTACCCACCCTTTAGAGAAGGGCCCTGAAAATAATTATTTCAGTACTATAAAATATATAAATACATTGCAAAACCCTTGAGGATTCCGTCAGTTTAAAGGGGTCTTTAAAAAAGGTCGGTAGATATTAGAAAAGTAGAATGCTGTTTTCTGGAAGTGTTATGTGTTAAATTAAATAGGTTAATGTAAAATAACGAAATAAATTGAGACTTTTGATATTAATTCTTCGTCTTCCTTTATATGAAATGTAAGCACGTGATTTCAGCCCTGCGATTGATTCAACGATTCGGATACAGGGAATAATTTTTATACAATAAATTGTCTCGGCCTACTCATTGAATGTATACAATGAACTGCGAGAAAAAGAATACCCCTGATTTTCAATCCAAAAAAAATATTTAGTCTAGCTGCAAAATGTGTAATGAATAATAAATAACAAACTCCGGTCCTTTCTTTGGACATTTCATAGTTAAGAACTGGAAAATGGCGTTAAACAGTCGCGAACGATTGGGATAATTTAAGAGTTTACATGGCGAACTGAAGCCGCAAGCAGTATAAGTGAGTAAGTAATTATTAAAGTGAGTAATACCTTTATTTTAACACGGTTACATGTTAAACATCAGGCCTTTACAAATATAATAATTAATAACGATACAAAAGTCATAAGTAATTTATAGTTCTCCCCGAAACCTTTCCATGAGTTTGCATATGTGACTTAACGAATCAAAATTAACAACAATTGATCTATTTGTTGTGATCCACACTAGGCTTTGCAAATTACTCCCATGAGAAGAAAATTCGAGATAAAATAAACAGAATAAAGTAGGCGATAACAAAGACTTCATCGGTGGATCTATCAACACAAAACTGTATCAGTTCAGAGCCGAAGGAAACGACTTGCTTTTTGTCGGTTTCACGTTACAAAATTTTCTCTTTTTTCTTCTTCATTTATATCCTGAAAGCCGTGTTTTCTTTACTCAAAATTTCAGAGTCGACATTCTTCAAGATGTAGGGAAGTTGTACATATTGGCTTCCTGAATATTAGGTGACAAGCAACGTCTTCCGCTCTGAAGCAACCGCTACGTCACAAAAAGAAACAAACATTCTTCAGCGTACCAGGAATAGTTCAGTGAACTTTAAGCTATTATTTTTAGCCATATAGGAACCGTTTTTGCCACTGATGTGCACGTTCAGTGAATCTGTTTGACCCCGACCTTGTATTTCTGGTACCTGTAGAAATTCTACCGTACTTGGATAGAAGGTAAGAGCACGGGTGAAATTTCGGTTCGCAACGGATGAAATTGTCAAATTTTGGTACGGCAAAGTCATTTACAAACAACGCGATAAATTTGTTCTTAGCCGGGCTCAAACAAGAACTAGTGACTCTCATTGTGAAAGTTCAAATTTGTTTCTCTCGCTTGATCGCCGAGTTGCTCTCACGTGCTCTCGTTGATCTCTTCTCAACTCAGGCTGCCCTTGGTTGATTTCAGTTTATGGTCCTTTCTCTAGGGAAGAGGTTTGTATAAATACGGATTGAAATCGCCGTGAGTTTGACACTTAGAGGTTTGGGACAAGGCATTTCGTAGAAATCCTATAACGTTTTCAGACTGCCGGGCATTTATCCAGGGTAAAACCGTGCCAGGCTGCGTTTTAAAAAAGCGGCCTCTATCCCGGGCCTCTATCCCGCAGGCCACTTTGGCCAAGTGGTCTAGACCACGTTTGGGATTTGAAATTTCCTCTCTTCTTGGACTTTTGTTTCCACAGCTAATTTTCATTCTCCAAAACTTTCACTAATGTAACTATAGACCTCTTTCATAATGGCGGCCGATTTATTTAGTCTTTTATATGTATGTTTAAATACATGTATTGGCCTCGTTAGCGTGTGCAAAATTCAAAAGAATTTTTACTCTAAAATAAGGCCAGTGAGGCTAATTAGCATGCAATAAAAGAATAAATAAATCGGCCACCATTAGGAAAGAGGTCTGTAACTCTACTCCATGGAAACGTTTTTTTGGCTGACTTTTGTATAATGCCTGTGACACCTTTGAGCTAGCGTGACATCCGTTTGTGTGCTTAATTGATTTGTTTCAACAGCCAATCAGGAGCCAGTTCCGTAAGCTAACGTAGACAAATATTAACAAGAATGAGTTTGCTTGGATTTCTTGTAGTACACGGGAGGCTACGCTGATCCTTCCTTGAGAGCGCTGTGATCTTCTGGTTTCTTTAAAAAAAAGTTTCAATCCCTTATCACCACGGTTGTTTGGACACAGCAAACATGATTTCTGGCTTAACCACTGCGATCACAGTTCTGGTTGTGTGTATAAATTTGTCTATGGCGAATTCAACTTCGGAAGTCTACCACGAATACTGTGTTGTCGGCGCCGGACCTGGAGGTACGTATAACTAAATGAATTTTAAAACTTTATCTGAAAATAGATTTGTTTCTCTTCTACGCTGAAGAAATATATAAATACCTTTATTAAAATGTGTTTATAATTGCAACTCGCAGTTTTGTTGAATATATGTATCTATCTATATCCGCACACTTGTTGACAGTGGATTTTTTTTTATCGCTTCAGGACTTCAAATTGGGTTTTACCTCGAGCGCTCTGGCCGGGATTATGTCATTTTCGAGCGAGATAGTTTAGCAGGTAAGAGCTTAATTACTCCTCTAAAAATTTCGAGCTCCACTTTGTAGTCAGTTTCATTTTCATGCATAATCTTTTCTGACGGATGAGTGATTCGAAACATTAACCATTTGGCAAATAATATTCCGAAAGTTTTCAACCTGTCTCTCATGTGTCGATCGCAATTAGACATTGTTTGAGAAACAAATGAAATGGCATGGCCAAAGAGGCTTCAGGTGGAAATCGAGCTTTATAAATTTAGCATTTCCGCGTTAAAAGGTTTTTTGATGCGCAATTATCAGTTCAATTAGAAATTTTACAATTTTCAAAGACTGCGTTGAATTCAATTTGGTTGTTAAAAGGACCATTTAATAGGTTCCAATAAGTTAAGTTTCGATTGTAAACTTCAGAAAAAGAACAGCTGTGGTTTAAAATGAAAATACAATAACTGTTGCGGCATAATCGAGAACACTACGTGTTTCAACGCTACCGTAACATTATTGTCATAATTTGTGACATTTCGTAACTCCATAACAACATTAAGTGCTTTGTCAGGATCTTTGCTTTTTATTATTATTTTTTTCTTTAACAGGCGTTTAAAAATGTTTGATTCCGTAATCAATATATTTTTTCCCGAAGGTGCGAAATTAAAAGTTTTTATCGCCGAGATTACCGATACAATATTTATCTCCGCAGATCAGTTTCACACTCCAGTTTAATTTTGAAAATGTTTAATGGTTTCTGCTCTATATACAATGATCTACATTTTTTATGATGGAAGCTTTGAAAGTTGTGTTCATTTTTGAAAGAAATTTTAATTTTCAACAAAAAGGGCGAGTGGCGAGTTGAATTGGCAATAAAAGCGAGCTTATATGTAAATACAGTGCTTCTGATTTGCATAATAACTAGTACTCCAAAAATATTATGAGAACGTTTTGGCAATTAGCAGGTAATGACAGACCTTTTAACATGTTATCGCTTCCAAGGATGTGGAGGCGGAATCTTTATGCAGAAAACAAACTTTATTTTCATCAGACTTATAGTTCCTTGCAAAAATAACCATCAGTCAATATATCCCTAATCCTTGTTGCTAAAGAAAGTATTATTTATTGTAAAATGCTAAAATTGGCCTAAGCAAGTCAGATTCTGATCATAAAAATGTTCAATGTTCAAATCAGTTTTGATTTGTTGAGCTTTTAAATTATTAAAACGTGCAGGATGTATCAGTATATGAGATAAATTATTTTTCTATACGTAGAACAATCCAAGTAAATATTGGATTTAGCTGTTTTTATATTTTATTTGTTCTCAGTCAAAACAGCTGCCCGCATGTAATCAGCATCTGTGTGAACATCTGTTTTCACCACCTTCTCTACATGTATCACCCCATTTTGCAGATTACAAACATGGCAAATGTTTTACAAAATAACTTCAAAAAATGAAACAACTATCACCAAAGCAAGATGGCCTTCTTGGTATTGATTTTGTTTGCTGTACTCAGATGTTGGGCAAACTCTTACAGTCAATGCACTTCATTTGTGCAACACACGACTTCAACTCAGGATTCAACTATTCATTAATTAGGTCATTCTTCGATTTCATTCTATGAAACATTACTGATTATTCATATCTGCAAAGTTACAGTGATCTAATTAAGAGTAGAATATACATGCAATATTCATTCATGGACATTCATGTGTAAAGTGCATTTACTGATAAGAGAGCAATGCTGTCTGTCACATGTTTTGCTGATTAATATAATTCATATCCTAGCTTTTAGTCAAGCTCTAAGTAGGTTTCAGTGTCTTTCAGTGATAATTTCAGTGGCTTCTTGCTTGAATAAATTCTTTTGCAGGAACCCATTTGCCTTGGTTTAACTGTTTTATAGTTAACAAAGGGTTATTCAAAATTGAACCCACAGACAGAGAGATCTTCACTAATTGTAGCTTCCTTTGTAAAAATTCTACTAGTTACCAAGATCTCGGTTAAACACACAGACAAATTCTGGTAACTGGGCTACAAATTTTTCCATACCAACACTCTGGGCAGTCCCAGTGATCAGGATGAAAAAATACTGTAATTATCACATCATTTTTTAGCTTGGGAACTTGTTCTAGCCTGATTATCACAGAAAGTTCTTCTTAGACCAACCGCTTTTCTCCATATGAACAGGTCTCTTGCATAGTAACAGCTTCCCTTCATAGGAAATACACACACCTCTTAGTAGACACTTCTCTTAGATAGGCACCTCTCCAAGGTGAGCACCTTTCTAAGATGGACACCTCTCTAAGATGAACACCTCTCTAAGATGCACATCTCTCCAAGATGGACACCTCTCTAAGATGAACACCTCTCTAAGATGAACACCTCTCTAAGATGGACACCTCTCTAAGATAAACACCTCTCCAAGATGGACACCTCTCCAAGATGAACACCTCTCTAAGATAAACACCTCTCCAAGATGGACACCTCTCCAAGATGAACACCTCTCTAAGATGAACACCTCTCTAAGATGGACACCTCTCTAAGATGGACACCTCTCTAAGATGGACACCTCTCTAATATGGACACCTTTCTAAGATGGACACCTCTCCAAGATGGACACCTCTCTAAGATGGACACCTCTTCAAGATGGACACCTCTCTAAGATAAACACCTCTCTAAAATACATGTACACCTCTTTTAGATGGACTCCTCTCTAAGATGGACACCTCTCCTGGTTAGCTCAGTTAGTTGGGCGCCAGTCTGCAGAGCGGGATGTCGCGGGTTCGAATCCCGGCCGGACCACTAACCAGGGTCTTTAAATAACTGGTAAGATCATGCTGTCTGTGCTCAAAAACTTTGTCTCAGTTCAGATGATCGCGTCATTGGGCGGTGACATTAAGCCGTTGGCCTTGTCTCCTACAACTCCTTGCATTCTAACTGTAGGGGACGTCAAAGAACCATTGAGGACGTAACAAAACCCTGGATGTGACCACCCTCAGTGTGCAACCTTTCCCCCAAGGAGGTGGGTAAAAAACAGAAACGGGGCCACAGTAATTGGCACAAGCTGTTGTGGTGTCCCTGCCAAGTGTGGTGAAGTTAATAAAATAAAATAAAATAAAAAAATAAAAAGTGAACAGCTCTCTTAGATGAACACCTCGCTAAGATGAACTCCTCTCTAAGATGGACACCTCTCTAAGATGGACACCTCTCTAAGATGGACACCTCTCTAAGATGGACACCTCTTAGATGGACACCTCTCTAAGATGGACAGCATCTAAGATGAACACTTTTCTAAGATGAACACCTCTTTAAGATAGACAACTCTCTTAGATGGGCATTTCTCTAAGATGAACACCTCTCTAAGATGAACACCTCTCTAAGATGGACACCTCTCTGAGATGGACACCTCTCTAAAATGGACAGCTCTCTAAGATGGACACATTTCTAAGATGGACACATTTCTAAGATGAACACCTCTCTAAGATGAACACCTCTCTAAGATGGACACATCTCTAAGATGGACATCTCTCTAAGATGGACACATCTCTAAGATGGACACCTCTCTGAGATGGGCACCTCTCTAAGATGAACACCTCTCTAAGATGGACAAATCTCTACGATGAACACCTCTCTAAGATGGACACCTCTTTAAGATGAACACCTCTCTAAGATGGACACATCTCTAAGATGAACACCTCTCTAAGATGAACACCTCTCTAAGATGAACACCTCTCTAAGATGGACACATCTCTAAGATGAACACCTCTCAAAGATGGACACATCTCTAAGATGAACACCTCTCTAAAATACATGTACACCTCTCTTAGATGGACTCCTCTCTAAGATGGATACCTCTCCTGGTTAGCTCAGTTAGTTGGGCGCCAGTCTGCAGAGCGGGAGGTCGCGGGTTGGAATCCCGGCTGGACCACTAACCAGGGTCTTTAAATAACTGGTAAGATCATGCTGCCTGTGCTCAAAAACTTTGTCTCAGTTCAGATGATTGCGTCATTGGGCGGTGACGTTAAGCCGTTGGCCTTGTCTCCTACAACTCCTTGCATTCTAACTGTAGGGGACGTCAAAGAACCATTGAGGATGTAACAAAACCCTGGCTGTGACCACCCTCAGTGTGCAACCTTTCCCCCAAGGAGGTGGGTAAAAAACAGAAACGGGGCCACAGTAATTGGCACAAGCTGTTGTGGTGTCCCTGCCAAGTGTGGTGAAGTTAATAAAATAAAATAAAATAAAATAAAAAAATAAAAAGTGAACAGCTCTCTTAGATGAACACCTCTCTAAGATGAACTCCTCTCTAAGATGGACACCTCTCTAAGATGGACACCTCTCTAAGATGGACACCTCTCTAAGATGGACAGCATCTAAGATGAACACTTTTCTAAGATGAACACCTCTTTAAGATAGACAACTCTCTTAGATGGGCATTTCTCTAAGATGAACACCTCTCTAAGATGGACACCTCTCTAAAATGGACAGCTCTCTAAGATGGACACATCTCTAAGATGGACACATTTCTAAGATGAACACCTCTCTAAGATGAACACCTCTCTAAGATGGACACATCTCTAAGATGGACATCTCTCTAAGATGGACACATCTCTAAGATGGACACCTCTCTAAGATGAACACCTCTCTGAGATGGACACCTCTCTAAGATGAACACCTCTCTAAGATGGACACATCTCTACGATGAACACCTCTCTAAGATGGACACCTCTTTAAGATGAACACCTCTCTAAGATGGACACATCTCTAAGATGAACACCTCTCTAAGATGAACACCTCTCTAAGATGGACACATCTCTAAGATGAACACCTCTCAAAGATGGACACATCTCTAAGATGAACACCTCTCTAAGATGAACACCTCTCTAAGATGGACACATCTCTAAGATGAACACCTCTCTGAGATGAACATCTCTCTAAGATGGACACATCTCTAAGATGAACACCTCTCTGAGATGGTCACCTGATGGACACCTCTCTAAGATGAACACTTCTCTTAGATGGGCACCTCTCCTAAGATGAACACCACTCTAAGATGGACACCTCTCTAAGATGGACACCTCACTAAGATGGACACCCCTCCAGGATGGACACCTCACTAAGATGGATACCTCTCTGAGATGGACACCTCTCTAAGATTAACACTTCTCTAAGATGGACACATCTCTAAGATGAACACTTCTCTAAGATGAACACCTCTCTAAGATGGACACATCTCTAAGATGAACACCTCTCCAAGATGGACACATCTCTAAGATGAACACCTCTCTAAGATGAACACCTCTCTAAGATGGACACATCTCTAAGATGAACACCTCTCTGAGATGGTCACCTGATGGACACCTCTCTAAGATGGACACCTCTCTTAGATGGGCACCTCTCCTAAGATGAACACCTGTCTAAGATGGACACCTCCCTTAGATGGGCACCTCTCTAAGATGAACACCTTTCTAAGATGGACACCTCTCTTTAAGATTGACACCTCACTAAGATGGACACCCCTCCAGAATGGACACCTCTCTAAGATGGACATCTCTCTGAGATGGACACCTCTCTAAGATGGACACCTCTCTAAGATTAACACTTCTCTAAGATGGACACCTCTCTAAGATGAACACCTCTCTAAGATGGACACCTCTAAAATGGACACCTCTCGAAGATTAACACTTCTCTAAGATGAACGCTTCTCCAAGATGAACACCTCTCTAAGATAGACACCTCTTTAAGATGGACACTTCTCTTAGATGGGCACCTCTCTAAGATGGACACCATCTAAGATGAACACTTCTCTAAGAGGAACACATCTCTAAGACTGACACCTCTAAGATGGACACCTCTCTATGATGAACACCTCTCTAAGATGAACACCTCTCTTAGATGAACACCTCTAAGATGTACACATCTCTTAGATGAATGCCTTTCTAAGAGGAACACCTATCTAAGATGGACACTTTTCTTAAATGGGCACCTCTCTAAGATGGACACCGCTCTAAGATTGACACTATCTAAGATGAACACCACTCTTTGACTGACACCTCTAAGATAGACAGCTTTCTAAGATGGACAGCTCTCTAAGATGGTCGCAGCTCTAAGATGGTCACAGCTCTAAGATGGTCACAGCTCTAAGATAGACAGCTCTCTAAGATAGACAGCTCTCTAAGATGGACAGCTCTCTAAGATGGACACATCTCTAAGATGGACACATCTCTAAGATGGACACATCTCTAAGATGAACACCTCTCTAAGATGGTCACCTGATGGACACTGCTCTATGATGGACACCTCTCTAAGATTGACACTATCTAAGATGAACACCACTCTTTGACTGACACCTCTAAGATAGACAGCTTTCTAAGATGGACAGCTTTCTAAGATGGACACCTCTCTAAGATGGACACCTCTCTAAGATGGTCACAGCTCTAAGATGGTCACAGCTCTAAGATAGACAGCTCTCTAAGATAGACAGCTCTCTAAGATGGACAGCTCTCTAAGATGGACACATCTCTAAGATGGACACATCTCTAAGATGGACACATCTCTAAGATGAACACCTCTCTAAGATGGTCACCTGATGGACACCGCTCTATGATGGACACCTCTCTAAGATTGACACTATCTAAGATGAACACCACCCTTTGACTGACACCTCTAAGATAGACAGCTTTCTAAGATGGACAGCTTTCTAAGATGGACACCTCTCTAAGATGGACACCTCTCTAAGATGGACACATCTCTAAGATGGACACATCTCTAAGATGGACACCTCTCTAAGATGAACACCTTTCTAAGATGGACCACTTTCTATGATGAAGACATCTCTTAGATGGAAACCTCATTAAGATGAACACCTCCCTAAGATGGACACCTCTCTTAGATGAACACCTTTTTAAGATGAACACTCTCTAAGATGGACGCCTTTTTAAGATGGACACCTCTCTAAGATGGACACCTTTTTAAGATGGACACCTCTCTTAGATGAACACCTTTTTAAGATGAACACCTCTCTAAGATGGACACCTTTTTAAGATGCACACCTCTCTTAGATGAACACCTTTTTAAGATGAACACCTCTCTAAGATGGACACCTTTTTAAGATGCACACCTCTCTTAGATGAACACCTCTAAGATGGACGCATCTCTAAGATGAACACCTCTCTAAGATGAACACTTCTCTAAGATGAACATCTCTTTAAGATGAACACCTCTCTAAAGTGGACACTTCTCTAAGATGGACACCTCTCTGATCTAAGATGGGATCTGTAACACCTGTCTAAGATAGAACCATCTGTAAGATAGACAGCTCTCTAAGATGGACTGGCAATCTTGATCAATCTCCAACTTGAAAAAATTTATCAGGATCCCTAATTGAGCATTTGACATTATGGATTGACGTCTTTCATATTTTGTGTAATCAGACGTGAACTACATTTTTTTTTTCAGGTGCTTTTTATGTCAAGTATCCAAGACACAGAAAGTTAATATCTATCAATAAAAGGAATACAGGTATGTCCTCACTAGACCCTTTCCTACATGTATACTATCCCCTGTAAAAATTTTAGCCTGATCGGTTCACGCTGCTTTTGCAATGCAATTCGCATGTTTTTGGATACCACGATTTTAGAACTATTGAGAATATCATGCCATGATCGCATCATGCCGCCACATTATGATATACTGGCAGTGACATTGTGCTGTGATTATTAGAAGTCTCACTGATCACACTTATTTGTTGCAGTGCGATTGGGATTTACTCACATCACGATCACACCAATCGCGGCACGATCATGCCCATTCCTAAAGTGTTTGCATGGGATCATTTGGGAGAATTGTTTAAGAATCTACCAATTAATCTCCTTTGATTATTGTGCAGCGACATTTGCCAGTATCCACTTAATTCTAAATAAGACTTTCCAGCTCATACTATCAAGTAATTATATAGTCGTGACTCTGAAGATAAGTTTGCTCAGTCAACAACAACAGTTCTTTTCAAAACAACACTTAATTACTAATCAGAGAATTGACATCATCTCTTAATGTCAAATCAGACTCAATTCGAGCCAAACTGTTTGCATGACATATACTTTATTTATTATGTTAATCTTCAGCGAACTATTTATTCTGACAGTTTATTCTAATCATTTTGAACTTGAAAATGGCATCATGATGAGTCACTGATTTGTTGTTTGATGATTTTAGCGTGTGTTTTTACTTGTTTATGTAATCATGCAGTACTATTGCCTCAATTTTAATTTCTTTTTAAATGTTTATTATTTTGATACAGGAAAAACCAACAAAGAATTTAACATGCGCCATGACTGGAACTCCCTCCTCAGTGATGATGATTCTCTTCTTATGACCCGTTACTCCAAAAAGTTTTTCCCTGATGCTGACGACCTGGTAAGTAAAAGTTTTGTCCACCTAGCATGATTCACTCTGCTTGTGGACACTGGACAAGCAATTTAAATTACACTCAGTCTATAATGTGAAAAATAGAAATATCTTAATTATTAGAAATATGTCTGAACATAATTCTTATGCAATATTTATTTATTAGGTGAGGTACTTGAATGATTACGCCACCAAACTTAAATTGAAGGTCCAGTACAATACAAACATAAAGCTTGTGTCAAGAAAAGGAGAAGGAGAAGAAGCCTTGTTTCATCTCAAGGATCAAAATGGCACTAGTTACACATGCAAGAATGTGATTATGAGGTAAGTGTATCCCCACGTTACATGGTGTACTAAGAAGACAGAAAACCACAATGTTTCAGCTTATACTGTGTAAGATGCTTTGTCTCAAAGTCCCTCCCATCACTGGGTATGCGAGTGAAACCCCGCATGAGGGACACCCGCTTAATGTGGACACCTCTTCATTGTTGAACAAGTTATGGTCTCTGTCATGATGTAACAGGTTACAAACCTTATTTTAAGGTTTTATAAGTGCTAATTATAACTAAAAAACGAGCTCCGTGGCCCCCATTCTTTATTATTAAATTGTAATTAGCTTATCATCAAAATACAACTTTTTGCAAAGTTTAAAATGAATTGTAGTAAGAGGTTCAGAGCCACCTTAAATTTTCGAAAATTTAAGGTGGCTCTGAATCAATTAAAAACAAATTAAATGAACTTCACTTTCCTTATTGAGAGTCTTTTAAGTTTCTAATTACAGTGGAAGCTCTTGTAAGCGAACACCCTCAGGACATGATAAAGGTGTCCATAACTGGAGCTGGCCACTCACGAGAATGGTCCTCGTAAGCGGCCACTAGAGGTGTAAGGGATATATGACCACTTACCGGAGCTTGCCGAGCTAACAATAAACATTGGGAATGCAAAAAAATACCACGGTATTCAATGATTTTTTTGTTTTACTACCTTATGCAATGCTGCAATAATGGCAATACATGTAACTGTATACTGTACGACCAACATTAACATAACAGTCTCACTGCAACAAAATGCAGTGATACAGTTTACAAAATGTTTATGAGTACTGTATCTTTCTTTATCAGTGTTTGTTAGCAAGTTTTTAAAGCGGGAGCAAACAAAGAAAGACTGTTGCAATACGAAAGCGACTCAACAGAGGAGCTGGATACAGCTTAGAAATTCCTTGGAATTGCCAGTACATTTTTTAAGGGGACATTAAGATATGGCTGAATTTGAAACTTGAGTGCCTTGGCTACAATACAAGTGGTGTTTCAAAATGTAACCAGATGTGTATGAGGACAAAACGAACACTGAAATATGGCACTGTAATCAATACACTGTAAAATCATTGTGACGAACAGTGTGGGTGTCTGTTTACAGGAGCTTAAAATCAAAGGAAACATCAAAATTGTGACCCCCGAAATGGTCCACAGCTGCTTACGGGAATGACCGCTTACAAGAATGTGTCAATACAGATCAGAGATTGTTATGAGTAGAGCTGTCCGCTTAAGAGAGCTTATGAGTGGAGTGTCCGTTAAGAGAGCTTTCACTGTATAACTAAATTTTATTTTATTTTATTTTATGTTCTCTCTTTGTAGTACTGGTATAGCAACTGAAAATCTTCCCAGGAAATTCAAGGGAATTGAATACACAGAGGTACGGTGTGATTTAATATTAATATTTTAATTGGAGGATCTTATTAATAATTTGGGGAGATGAATTTTTCTGGAGGGAATATATTTTTGCTACAACACAGCAAACTGTGAACTTTGAATTATAAGCAACTGTCACTCAGTTGGACGACAGTTTAGAACTGAAAATTACATCAGCATGTAGTATTAAATTTTTGTCTGAAATGTTGACATACAGTAAATCAATATTGTGCCAACATTGTCAGTCTATATTATACACGATCGACAGTCCTGGTGCATCTGAAGTGAATGTGCTAGGCCTAGATTGTTGTAACATGTTATTGCATTTAATTTAATTGGAAATCTCGATGTAGTTGTCTGAAATTTTTCCAAAAAATATTTCTGGAATAATTTTTTGTGGGATTTTTGTAATGCGTAAAAAAATTCTGTTACCTGCACATTAACACAACTATTTGTTGTTTAATTTTGTAGAGCTACTCAGAAATTTCAACAAATCCAGATGACTATGAGGGACAAACAGTGCTAATCATAGGAAGAGGTCTGACTGTTAATGATATTTTGGGAGCTTTAGAGTGCATTCCTTTGGTCAGAATCCAAATCCGGCTTTTGAATCCAAAAATGGATTTTCTGAATTTTTTGGATGAATCCTAAATAAGGATTTCAAATCCATCGAATACACTCTGAGGAAGGATTCGATGGATTCAATCCAAAACGGATTTGAAAAATGTACTGGTGGTCAGCGGGGTTTAGCAGTTCATATGGTACACTCTATTTACCATATACCCGCAGTATGACATATCTTGGTGTGCAAAGCAGCTCTTGGTGCCATTTTTGTCCCAAACACCAAGAAAGGTAGGCATTTGTTTAATTTTCTTTTAAAAAGCCAATAGGTTAGAGCAAATATTAAGAACGTTCTTCGCCTTTGTGGCATAATGCACTCTGACATCTGACTGACAACAGTCATTTGGATTTGGTGTTTCTTTGAAAACTGCAAATCTGAAGAATCCTTCCCTACAAATCCACTTTTGGATTTGACCAAAGGAACGCACCCTTAAACACTCAGGGTTTTCATCAAATGTCCCATTGAGAGTCCCTAGAATTCCTTAACATGAAGAGCTAGCACTCGAAAAAATCTCACGCCACTTTCTCGACCAATCAGGAGTAAAACCAAAACCAATCGTGACTTGCTCGCACGTGTTTTCCTGCGCTTGGCACCGCCGACATGTAATTGCTTCGAGCTCTGATTGGTAAATTGGATTGTTTACAACTGTTGTGATTGGTCAGAGTAATTACTTAATTGGTTTTGGTTTTACGACACTCAATTGAAAACTTTTCTATACAAAAGACTGAGGTTGCTTTATGGGATTTCTAGCAATTTAAACAACTTAAAATTGTTCCCTACTTTTGGAGTCTCCATTTCTGCTATCAGTTTAATGGAAAAGGAGACTGCTAACAGGGAAACAACTTTGCTGTATTGTGTCATAAATTTGCCAATTAATATAAATTGCATTGTTATATTAAGCTGGAGTTTTTCTCAATGCAACGCACATGTTCATTGGTTGATTCATGATCACATGACATCTAACAAACAAACTGTTTCACACCAAACATCCATGAGTGGGAAACATTTGCAAAAGCTGGCAACATTTTCACTGTTGCTGACAAAAGGTGATTGATGCATGTTTACCTCGAGTGTTCGGTGCATTTTTCAAACTAGGGGTGGCGAATGGTAAATCCGAGACGCGCCGAGACGCCGAGATCCTTGTTTCAAAATCCGAGACCGCGACTGCAGCTAAGTTATAAAATCCGAGCCCGAGACCCAATGCGGGAAAAAACCGAGCCCGAGACTCAGTGCTAAAAATATCCAAATCACCTATCAAACAACAAACAAGGATGAAGAATGAGAATGCTTGACAAAAGTATCCGAGACAACAAGACCTTGAGGAAAAAAATCCGAGACTCCGAGATAGAAAAAGCACCAGCCAAACGAGACTTTGAGACTTAAAACAAAAACTGCTGAGATTTCGAGACCGGACCAAAATTTTCCGAGACCCACGATTTTGAAGGTACCATTCGCCACCCCTCAAACTGTGTTGTGTTGTGTTTTTAGTGTTGCGTTTTTAGTGTTGCTAGTATATAACAAATTGACACTTAATGACTTATCCCTCAGGAAACAAAATTCACTGTTTCCCTCGGGACTTGAGTCATTTTAATGACTCAAACACTTAAAAGTGTTTAATGTTTTATCATTACAGGTAATTCAGCTTTTGAAACAGCGGACAGCATAATGGGAGCAACTAACTTAATCCACATGTTTGCTAGGTTAGTAATACTCTTTTAATATTGTAAAATGTGTATTTTAAATGGCCTGTGTGGAATTGTTATTGTATGACATTTATAACATAGACTGGAATGAATTAATAATATTATTGATTTGTTACATCCTATTTACTCAACAGTTACTCAGTAAATTATATTTTTATATAATGTTTACTATGCATGTGCACGCTGTGACAAACCAATATCATTTTTAAACATTTTTTGGCTCAACACACCATCCACTCCAGGTGAATTAATGAAACATACAATTTGTCATGGGTGTATATGATCACATGTGAACCATCAGTCAGAGTACTAACTACTGTTAAAAGATTGCATAATTATATGTATGATATGCATAAAGTATTGATGAGAATAGTGTTTTTCATCTCATTACAGATCAAGAGTTCGTCTATCTTGGGAAACACACTATGTAGGAGATTTGAGGTAGTTCCTCACTTATATTTGATGACATGCAATGTATTAACCAATTTTATCATCATGATGATCATTGCAAACATCAAATGAAATTTCCCTCTGACCTGTAACAGCCCAGTGAATAGCTGACAGCCAAAGTGAACTGGGGATCCTTTAGTGGACCGGGGGGGTAGGGGTAATGTCATAGTGGTGATCCTTCAGGTGGGTGAGGGGAGGGGGGATGTCAAAGTGGGGCACCCAAGGAAAACAGAAACGTGATAGGGAGCTGTAAATGTTTTTTTTTAGGGGAGCTGTGAGGGGCATGTGATACGCTTCTTTCAATATATCAAAAATTTACTTGATATATAGCAAGGCCTAGAAGACATAAGCCAAGGAAATAAACTTTAAGAAATAAACATGTTTATTAGCCTATTGGAAATTTTTCTTGCAATTTTTTGCTGGTGTTGTGCATAAGCTTAAATTTAATTTTTTTTTTCAGAGCTGTGAATAACGGAATATTAGACACATATCAACTGAAATCTCTTGATGCATTGTTAGGTAGGTAATTGATGCATTGTTAGGTAGGTAATTGATGCATTGTTGGGTAGATAATTGATGCATTGTTAGGTAGGTACTTGATGCATTGTTAGGTAGGTAATTGATGCATTGTTAGGTAGGCAATTGATGCATTGTTAGGTAGGCAATTGATGCATTGTTAGGTAGGTAATTGATGCATTGTTAGGTAGGTAATTGATGCATTGTTAGGTAGGTAATTGATGCATTGTTAGGTAGGTATTTGAACTTCGTTGTCTTTTTTTAATCATCATCATCTGTTTGAGCCTGGATGATTTTATTCAAATCCAATATTGTTGGCAGTTTTATTTTATTTTATTTTTTTTTATTTTATTAACTTCGCCACACTTGGCAGGGACACCACAACAGCTTGCGCCAATTACTGTGGCCCCGTTTCTGTTTTTTACCCACCTCCCTGGGGAAAGGTTGCATACTGAGGGTGGTCACAGCCAGGGTTTTGTTACGTCCTCAATGGTTCTTTAACGTCCCCTACAGTTAGAATGCAAGGAGTTGTAGGAGACAAGGCCAACGGCTTAACGTCACCACCCAATGACGCGATCATCTGAACTGAGACAAGGTTTTTGAACACAGACAGCATGATCTTTTAGACAGGCAGTGGCAGTTGTCATTCTGATCAGTGCATGTATTGACTTGACTTGATGCCGGGTGATCTTTTCCCTTTTTGAGGCTCCCAAAATAAGTTATATCTTCAGTTGCCTTAAAAATATCAACTGTTTTTTTTTTTAAGTGTCTCTGGCTCATAAATTATTGATTTGGTGAAGCAATTAATTTCAGATTCAGATCTAGATATGGCTTGGTCAGGTGTGAGATTTTCATACAGAACACCTCTCCAGCTCACATTAAACACTGCCATTGACAAATTCGTTTTATTAACAGCTGTCCAATTAATCCTTTAGGTCTTAGTTAAAATATGTGCCTTAATTTACTTCTAAAACTCATTCATAATTCATCATGCTTTAATCAGAACAAAGAAAATCATAAGCGCAACAGATGTTTGAAAACCAGATCTTAGTTAAGCATAGATTATATTTAATGATCAGTTTGAGAAGCTGAAATTAATGCTTGAAAGAGTGTTTCATCAGGTATCCAAACACCTTGAAGTCGGTTATAAATCTTGGCTGTTCCTGGATTTTTTAACCCACTTTTCTGTGTTTTGATATGCTGATGAAACACTCTTCCTCATGTTTCTCACTTAATGATGGATGTTTATTTATTTAATCACGTTCAAAGAATGCAATTCTAATTTTTTTGTTGGTTTCCCTGTGCTTTGCATGCAGTAAAATTTGAGATTTTTTGGTGTCCGGTCTTCCAAATGGCCGCCCCTATTGCTTTTTTCAGGAGCTCATTTCCGCCGGAAATTCCTTCAAACGCGTCTCCAAAATCTCCTATGACTGCTAGTAGATACGTTTTAACTCGTGAATACACAAACCGTTGAACGAGTCACAGCAGATGAGGACAAATATGCAAATTTTCACTCCTTCCATCACTCAACTGTAAACTTTTCTTGATAATCTTGCTGACCAGTGCATAAGTCTTGTGCATATAATATTATATATTTTGCCTGTTCCAAAAGTGATAGCTAATGGTCACATACCTTATCCATGGGGATGGCATTGGAGGGAGGGGAGGGTGGGGAGGGTGGGGGAGTTGGATGCAGAGGGTGGGTGGGGGGGGTTCAGTGGACCAAAATGCATAGGAGAGGGGAGGGTACATTAAGGTTTTTCGTATTTGTAAGTTGGCTCATAGGCTGAGCCTTTGATTGACTTGGTTTACGTAACATGCTGTTAATTGTTGTTTCTTACAGAGGCTCCAATTGAAGAGATTGCAGTGATAAAGAAAGATGGAAAGCTTTTTGTTGATGCTTTTGATGGTTCTGGGGAAAACATTGTCACTGTAGAACAGCCTATTTCAGGGGCTGGACGAGCCCGTAAGTCACGACATAAATATATAGTACACTGTCTTTAAAGTGAATGTAAACTCCATTCCTTTTTGTGGGGGATGGGGTGGAGAAGTTAGGAGCTGCATGTGGGAATGACTTAAAGGATGAATAAATCTATAAAAAAAACACTCATTTGTTACCATTAAATCGTTCAAATCAAATTTGAATTTAATATATCGAATGTTTAATCAATTATTGGACGAGGTTGAGAAAAATATTGTGATTTGTCAGTGGCAAGCAGAGCAATTATTATAATTGGGATAATTGGGAGACACTGACAAATCACATTGTTATAATTATAGAAAAAATGCATCACTGATTATGCCTATTATTTCTCTACAAGTGTATATCTGAAGAAGAAAGAAGAAAGAGAGCACCTGAAAATGCGATATTTTTTTATTTCTTTTCCATTTTTATCTTTGTGCTTGAAAGAGGACCCCCCCCCCCCCCCCCCCCACTTCCCCCCGGGCTCCACCGTCCCTGAAAGATGATTGCTGTTGTAAACTTTTTTCAATTCCCTAGTGTAATTACGTCATTTAGTTGTCTAGTAGACAGTCTTGTTTCACACAATGCATATTTATGTCACGCTAAGATGTTTTGCTCGTTTTAAATCTGTTTTACTCTTCAATTCTTTGACTTCAAACTCAGTATGGAAAATTAAAACCGATCTGTGGACTTAACCTTACATTGTCTCGTATTCATGAGATGGCCGTTAGAGTCCTTTGATTCAAGATTATATCAACACGTTAGTTAATGCCGATCTCTTCTTTTACAGCTGACAACTTTGCAGTAAGGGAACCTTATGATCGCATTATAAGGTGTTTAGGTTTCAAGGTACATTTATTTGTTTGGTTTACATTCAAGCAATATTTTTTTGTAAACAACGTTTTCCATCTTACTGATAATTAGTGAATACTGCTTTCATTTGTGTTTAGTTTGACTTCTCTGTGTTTGACAATTCAACCAAACCAAGACCATCCAGAGGAAAACGATCCAAAAAATACCCAGCCATCAAAGCCAACTATGAATCAACAACTATCCCCAGGCTATATTTTGGTAAGAATTATCTACATATTTATTTTTACGTTCTGTGATGACTCTTTATGCCATTTTCAAGTCTCTCTGTGCATCTCCCTCAAAGCCCAGGACTCTGGGTACTCCCTAATATATATAGATGGGCTGAGCCTAACTATAAATCAAAAACTATTCCCAGACTATATTTTCGTGAGAATAATCTACATATTTATTAAATTATATAACGACTCTTAATAGGCCATTTTTGAGCTTCTCTGTGCCTCTTCCTCAAAGCGAGACCAGGGGCGGATTGTTCAAAACACAATTAAGCTAACCAGGATAAGCGTCAATTTTGAATCCAGTTAAATAACTAATCAGTGAAAGTTGTTCCAAAGTTTTTTTGCCCTTCAGTTTTGACTTTAACTTTTCTTTATCTTTAGCTAAAAAATAGCTTTTAAGAACATTTTTTTAAAGTAGAGAAATGAAATCCCCGGTGAACGTTTAATCCTTGGTTGGCGTTAATCGACTTTTGAACAACCGGGCCCTGGTGTATAACTTTTCATATGAAAACAAGAGGCTACGCGTAGCCTATACTCGTGCCAGTCAAAATGCATAATTGTAAGACAAACAAGATCTGTTCCGAAATATACCCTTTTTATTTTGGTGACAATTTTTAATTGGGACCCTGTTTGCCGATGAAGTTGCGTACTCAGATCTAATACGACGCACAAATGAGACACGAAAAAACAAAGAATAATAAAAAGAAAAACGGAGGACAATCCTAATTACCTCGTTGCTGCATCCAGTACAAGTAATGAGTTTTATTTGCATGTGAATGAAAAACGTATCAGTTTCATAAGTGTACCAAGCCACGCTTTGATAATGAGACATATAATTTGTGCCTTGTATAAAGATACATCAGAATTCAGTAGTTAGGTACCTATAGTAAATAAATTTAATGCTTTCATGCCACATCTCAACGCCTTAGTGACACAAATGGGATTACCATCACTGTAAGTTTGTGGCTAAATTAAAGTTGGTTTTGCTTTGTTATTGACTAAAAAATCTCGCGCCACTTTGTCAACCAATCAGAAGTAAAACCAAAACCAATCGTGGTTTACTCGCACGCGTTTTTCCCGCGCTTTGCACCAGCTACATGTATTTGCTTCACTTTTTGATTGGCTTACTGGATTTTCTACATCTGTCAGACGTAAGTCATGCTGGAGTAGTTAGTTTGATTTCAGTTCTACAACACTCAACCAATACCCTCTATTTTTATGTTTCTCCTATAGCTGGTACAAACACTCACTCCATTGACTTCCGCAAGTCTGCAGGAGGATTCATTCATGGCTATCGTTACACTGGTATATAATTAACTCAGTCATTTTTATTTTAAAGTACTTTATGTTTTGTATGTGCTTGGTTCTTCTGATTAGCTTAGGTTTCAGTGGTCAAGCCATTGTATGAAGAATGGCAATATTTTATTATTCCATACAAGATAAGCTAAGATCCTCGAACACAGTGCGACTGTGAATGAGCTAAAAGTGTCTTTCATGCACTTACGTGTGTACAAGTCTTTCACTCCGCAAGAGTATTCAAAATCAAATGTTAAAAAAAGAATGAAATACAAATGGCACCATTAGAAAGTATTGCAAACAAATTTTCATTTGAGTGGTAACACCGAATGATTTCATTTACAAATTAAACTAAAAAAAATTGGAAGTAATATATCCGACAAATACGAGGAAGAGTGTTTCGTCAGGATGTCAAAACACCGAGAAGTGTGTTAAAAAACGAGGCGCAGCCGAGTTTTTTTTAACTGACTTCGAGATGTTTGGATACCTGATGAAACACTCTTTCGAGTCAAACACTTCTTAAGGCCCGTTTACACAGGCGATTTTTCGTGCAATTTTTGTCGCACTTGTCGATGCAAATTTTGTCGCGCGCAAGTTGCATCTTCAAATCGCATGTGTAAACGGGCGGCGATTTCAGTGCGATTTGGGCGCGTTTTGTTGCGCGATGTCGCAGAGGTTTCGAACATGTTCGAAACCTGATGCAACTTGGCGGCGATGTTTGGAAAATCGTAGCAAATATCGCACCCGAGTCGCACTGAATTCGCCGCCCGTTTACACATGCAGCACAAATTGCATTGGAGAGCGCGACAAAAATCGCATCAAAAATCGCATGTGTAAACGGGCCTTTAAACTGGTCATTAAGGTGGCTTCATATTGTTCAGCCCCCTCGTCTTTTGCATTCCATTACAGCTAGCCCGATGGTGTGGCTAAAAATCTTTTACTTAAAACCAGTAAATCTGTTATCACTCAACAAAGTAGTATCCCAATGATGTCATCATTCGTTGCCATGGCAACGCAAAAAGGGGTCAAAAATTCGCTATTTTGGACCATTTGAGGCTAATAACTTATAAACTACACGGTGAATGTTTTTGTTTAATTGGCAAGAGAAACATTTAAACAATTTTTTAAAAATTATGTACATAGAGTTCAGAGCTACCTTGAATTTATGTAAAAATGACATATCTCTGAATTCTATGTACAGATTTTTTTTCAAAATTGGCATAAATGTTTGTTATGTTCATAAGACGATAATATATAAAACTCAAAATATTTCACCGGTCAGTTTTGAAGTTATTAGCCTCAAAAGGTTGAAAATGGGGTCTTTTTGGCCTCTTTTGATGTTGCCATGGAAACAAATTTTGATGTCGTAGCCACCTAAATTTGTTTATTGGTTAAGTGTTTACAAACCTGTACTAAACGTTTTCTCTTAACTTTACTGGTGTTGCTGTGATTGAATATCATAGATGTATCGTGATGGGAAAGTTT